>JAHZND010001785.1:0-47054 GCA_027744115.1 Acrocyrtus sp. NNG-2020 | reverse complement strand
ACAGTGTTGAGCCGGCGTCCTCTTCTGTAAAAGAAGAAGGCATAATCCGAGCTCACCGAAGTATGCCAAGCACATCTTCTAGTCCTGGAACGTCGCTGGATAACGATGATATCATGCCTCCGCCTGTGCACTCGACACAGCTGAAAAATCCAATGGCAAAATTTGGGGTGAAGGTGCTCCCCGATAACGTGCTGCAGGAAAGGGCGGAGAGGCTACAGAGAAAAATTAGTGCGGGGGCAGGTAGCGCCATAAACAGCGGCACTCTTTCTAATTCCACTTCAGCACAAGCACAATCCAAAGAGAACTCTGCTTTGAAAGAGGATGCACACTCCAACCACAATCCTTCTCTTGTCACCACAACACCCCGAAAAGCTCCAATACAACAACATTCAAAATCTTTTTCTTCATCTATCGACACCTGCGAGGAGTTCTCCGACACGGGCTCTTTGATAGGGTACTCGGGTGTAAAGAAGAATTCCCTGGGGAAGTCAGGTCTCCCTCCCAAACCAGTCCCCACCCTCTCGAAATCCGATTACACGAGTAAGGGGAGCGTCCGCAGCTTAAATCAGTTGTCCAGAAGCTCAATGGACAGCATGGGAACTAGCAGTGGCACTGACAGAGCTGACTACGACGGCGACTCTGACGATCTCGAAGAAAACTTAGATTTCTTTGAACCCGCTCGTCGTAGCAGACGAATGCTTAATGCCACTGCTCCCACCCCAAAGCCGGAGACTGCTCAGCAGCGCTCCGAAAGATCACTAACTAAGTCTAATTCCTCACCACCAAGTGAATCCGGCCCGATCGTACCTGTTTCTCCGACCAAGAACACAGTAGGCAAGCCCGAAACAGGTGGACCGCCTCCCACGCGGCCAAGGACAATGCCAACGGGAAAGAGGTCATCTCTCCTTAATGAATCCGATAACAGATCGTCCCATCTTCACAGTCAGCAAAATAATCCGGACACTGACGACGGTGACATTACAGCCAACGCTAAGCTCAACCGCTGGAAGAATAGTGTCACTCTCAACGCCATTGAGACCGTCAACGAAGCTGCTTTAAAAGCAGCCAGGGCCAGCTTTTCAGACGCTTCTTCCACTGCTAGCCAGCCGCCTCAAAATCCTCCACGATCTAATCTTCTAACATCTGCAAAGTCTTCTTTTCTTCATGATGACTATCGTCGCAATAAGTCTAAGTCTTCAGGTGCCTTTCTAAAAAAATTAATCAATTATTTAACAATTCAAAAACATATTTTTCTCTTGAATGGCGTGCTTTGAAATTTAATTGGAATTGGGTGCCGGTTGCTTCCTTCTTTTCGCTTCTTTTTGGAAATTGCCAATTTTTTTTCGATTTTAGAATGCTTCTTGAATGTAAATTTTGTAATTATAGTGTAAAATATAAATTAACTTTTTATTTATTGCACATCCCACACCCTCCTTCAAAATATTATCTTGTTTCCCTCTTCATCGTCAACTGTTTTGCATGAGTTAATTGTTTAGACTTTATGTTTGCATAAATGGCACAGTTTTGTAGTTTTGCAAGAAAAATTATGTATTCCAAGGGAATAGTTTTTAAAAAGTTTAAATTTTCCAGTTGGTAAAGTTTGAGTAGAGTAGCGGCACAAAGTAGAAAAGCCGGGAAAGTTGGCGAAAAAAAAACTTTCCTCATTTTTTCTTTAATGGATACATTATCATTACCCGTTACGACCCGCCACATTTATTCTCGTAGTTTCTCTGTTGCAGCACGTTTGACGTTCTTATGTTCTTACTGTGATTTTAAAATGAAGTTTAAGTTGAATTTGAATTATCTTCCGTGTAATATGTACCTATTTTTTGACTTCATACGAAAAAAAGCAATTTTTACTTTGTACTTTTTTGGCATCTATTTTCTAGTGTTGTCTGTTGCAAAAAGATTTGTTTTTGTTGTTTTGCATGAAATTTGTTTTGTTTGCCTGGGTAAAAAATTGAGTTGTCTTATTTTTGCAAAAAAACGCAGCAAAAAGTAGCAAAAGTAAATGAGGATGATTTTTTTTATTTTTGCTAGTTGGTTTGAGTGAAGGAAAAATTGAAGGGAATGGTTGAATATTTTTAAAGCATTTTTCTTTTTTGTGTGGCAGAGGAGGGAACTGGTGAGGGAATGGGAGGAAATTCCTCGGAGAGCGAACACTCGTACACGGACTCGGGCGTGCCGGCGACGGAAACGGTTACGCCGTCCCCGGTGAATCTAGATGATGTCATTTTAGACCAGGAGTACACTGTTGGGAACCATTCGGAGAAGTTTGGATTGGAGGTAAGGAGAAATATGGGGGTCGTGGGTTCTCTTAGAGTGCCCGCGGGAATTTAATTTTGCGGAGGAATATGGAGATTGCACGGAAATGAGGACATTTTACATTTACTGCAATTTAATTATGTGGAACGGGCCCGCTGTGAAATGGAAAAAGTTCTTTTTGGGAAAGTTCTGCATAGAAAATGTGTACTGACTTGGTTTTTGCAATTTACTATAGGAGGACGAGGTAAAGAACTCATCTAGAAGGTCGTCAATTCATTCAGATCACAGCGAGGAATGGATGAATGCCCTGGAGGACAAACTGAGCAAGGACCAAGAGGTTCTTTTGGAAAATGAAATAAAAGTGACTATGACTGGAATTTTTTAAATTCTAATTGTTTTTGAATTTAGGCTATTGAGAAGATGTTTGCGGCTGCGCTTCCAAAGACGGAAGATCACGACATTCATACTAAGGAGGAAAAGGAAGTGCGTCCTTCGGATAAAGAGAAGGAGACATCATCCAGATTGCTAGACTATAGTACCGAAGAGGACAGAGAGAATGAGGAGAGAAGTGAGATAATCGAGACCACTGCGGACATTCACCACGTTCCAGTGAAAGATGAAGAGTTAGAGGAAGACGAGATGGTGGAGGTGTCACTTGCAAGCGACAAGGGAACTTCATCACCACCTCGAAAACTGTCGAAGTCTGAGAGCTTCTCGGTACAGTCAGAGTTCAGCGAGGCGAGGCAAAGGAGAAATCTCTTTGGACGGACACATGGTATCCAGAGTGGGGCAAGTGTATCTGCAATGGATCTTAGTGGAGGGCACTCCGACTCAGAGGAAGAACCTACGGCTGGAAAAGAGAGCGCGAAGGATGACCAAGTGGACTCATCCCAAATTAGTCAGAGTAATGACAGGACAGTGTCAATGACCAACTTGGCATCCAGCGAAAATGGAAAGTCGTCTGAAGGTGAAACCACTTCACCCTCGGTGCAAAAAGCGGCTAGTATGCAGCAATTGTCTGGACAAGAAATGAAGATGGATAAATGCCGAGGATCTGGAGCAATTCAAGAAACAGCTGCAAATGGAGTTTGAGCAGAGGATGGAGGAGTTCATGAAGCAAAAGTCGCTGGAAAAGGAGGAGGCTACTTCGGAGGAACAGGTGAGAAAATTTGGACACAATTTTTAGCTTTAAAATGTCATATTAAGGTCAAAGTCTGTCATAATCACGCCCTACTTGAAAAAACTCAGTCTAGCATTAAAAGCCATTTAAATCATAAAATCTGCTGATAAGGTGAAAAAAGAGCAAGATAACCCAAATCATAGCCAGTTGGTGGTTGTATGGAAAAGAATGCTATTAGTGGACCTAACTGTTTCATTAATCTTTGACACTAAATTAGACTGAAAAGTTATTTTATTTACAGCTAATCATGGCCAGATAAAAAACCTTTTTAAATGGGAATTACAAGTGGAGCTCTTTACAGGAAAAACAAATAGAAAGTTTGTTTGCGAGGATTATGGAAAGAGCTATTTTAATAGTAATCCATAATAACTGCATGTTTGTTGTATCCTTTTTAAATGGGAATTACAAGTGGAGCTCTTTACAGGAAAAACAAATAGAAAGTTTGTTTGCGAGGATTATGGAAAGAGCTATTTTAATAGTAATCCATAATAACTGTTTGTTGTAAATTGTAATCATAATCAGTAATCGTAATGAGGCCGTAAAAAAATGGATAAGCTCTCCCGGCCATTTTTTTAATATTTATCGTACCATTTTGCTGAAAAGGTGTAAACCATAAAAATATTATATATTCTTGCACTGCCCCAAACAGTTCATTATTTGCAATTTGCTAAAACAATCATAAATAATAATGAAGCAATTGATGACAACTTATTAGGATAGAATGAGTTGACAGTCGGAATTGGCATGATTGTCACAAGTCAATCTTCTCTTCTGACGTGTCTTCGAATGTCAACACGATTCGTTGTAGTGAAACATTAGGTGTGACAACGTGAATGGGCCTGACTTAGAGTTAGTCAGAGTGTGTGTTGTCTGCACAATTGCATATAAAAATTATTATATTGTGTTTGCTGAAAATAATTGTCATTTGCGTTAGCAGTCACAGTCAGCAGGTGTGTGAATGAGCATGAGGTTGATCAGGTTGGAATTGGAACTGGCTCACTTCATATATACCTAGTCAAATCGTCAAATTTATGCATTATTCTACCATTGTGCTCTTCTCTTCTGATAAGAGTTGTCGTAATCACGTAGGTATGAAATGAATTCGGCTGGGGTGATGATAATGATTTCTTTTTTACGCAATCCCCTTTTTGATCAACGAGCCGATGCGATTATTCACGATAAGCTGTGAAGCTCTGCACGTATGATATTTCTCTGAATTACGTATCTAGAAAAAGTGCTTTTAATTGTCCTCGACTGTGTATGTACACGACTTGCGTCTGAAAATGGTGCTGCTCTTGTGGCAAAGTGGAAAGTTTGGGGGTTATCAAATTTGCGAAATACAAATGTATTTTCCTAGTTGTGTCTTTGGGTTATCTTGCTGAGTCACTCGCATTTAATGGACAGCTACGAGCCAGGTGGTGTAAAATTGGATTGCTTCATTGTCTTTTTAGTCCATTCAAAAGTGCAATTAGGTAAATTGTAAATGAAAAAGGCGTAGCAGGAGAGTTTAAATAATATGGTGACCAGTGACTGCCCTGCATTAACTAAATACAAATGTGGGGAAAACAAAATAAAGTACTTGATTGCGGAAGTTGATAAGATCTGATTGATTAATTTTGCAGAGTGAACAGATTGTGAGAAGTGATACATTGGACGAGTCCGAGCAGGGTGGTGAAGAGGAGCTGAGTAATGACCATGGCCATGTCCCCAGTGACGAACCAAGTGGAGCTAATGTAGAAAACTCTCAGGAAGACGCCCCTCAGACTGATAAAGTGATAGTTGAAGAGAACGAGAGCACAGCGGTGCAGCCATCACCACTGGAAGATAAGGTGGATGAGGAAGAACCTGCAGAATTGGATAGAGAAATTAAAGAAGAGTCTCAAATGTAAGGGAGATATGATTAGTGCGAGGGAGATGATGGTGATAAAAATTGTATATTTTTATAGCTAGTCTATTTAATTTCTCTGTGGGCTTTTGTGTGATTAGGGAACGAGTCGAGGAATACCCAGTTGAGCTTCGAAAGAAGGAGAGAGTGGCAAAAATCGAGCCAGTGGTCTATCAACAGTATCAGTATTCGGGACCACCCACAATTAAAATNCGAGTCGAGGAATACCCAGTTGAGCTTCGAAAGAAGGAGAGAGTGGCAAAAATCGAGCCAGTGGTCTATCAACAGTATCAGTATTCGGGACCACCCACAATTAAAATGTCTGCTTGGAACGAGACAAGGACAGCTCGAAGGCAAGTGAGCGTCAAGAACGACGGCGACTACATTATGGGCTTTGGACAGCAGGACCAAAATGCAAAGGGAAGCTCTGGAAGAATTCATTCATTTCATGGAGGTCCGGTGGTGTCCATTGTCCCGCAACAATCTCAACAAGAGAATAGACAGATAAAGAGGGAATCTAGTCCAAATTCGATTCAAAGTGGAGGTGCCAAAGGTTGGAGTGCGGTTATTAACGCTCCAAACATCATGCCGAACTCGACGGGAGCTGTGAAAAATGTCCTTTCGCAATGGAAACAGAAGATGGAGGAGGAACAGGAAAAAAGCAAGCCAAGGGATGGCCCCCCACCCGCAGAAATTGACATTTATGGTGGACCGTCTGAGGCTAAGGAGGAGAAGAAGCAGCAGCCGTTGAAGGTTACAACAACGACAACGGTCACTAACAAGCCGGTGGTGGCGAAAACAGTTCAAAATGGATTTCTCCAAAATAATGCAAGGAACAACGCGACTGCTGAGAAGACAGTGACAATTACTGCAGCACCCACTGTAGCAAATCCGAATCTAAATCTTCAGAGGAGTCCGAAGCCTACTCCCAAGATCAGCGAGAAGAGTATGACACTAGGTTCCAACTTCCGTTCGGAAAAGCCGATGGTGTTTACCATGAATCATATGGAGTCCAACACACTCCCCAGGAATAACAAACCAGCGCCAGCGAAAGCTAATACTATTGAAGTTGTTGATTCGAAGCCGAAAATTACATCGTCATCGTCCTCAGTGGAAATTAATAATGGAGGGAGTCTCCAAGACAGAAAGAAGTTTTTCCAGGGAATTAAGCCAGTTGAGAATGGGAAGGAGCAGCCAATACCCGCGCAAAATCTGAAGAGCAATATTGCCGCGATATCGAAGGTATTTGAGAAGCAGCAGCCGCACCAATTGCGACCTACTAAGATGGGGTCACAGCAGTCACTGTACTCCGACGGGACAGTCAGTCCAGTTCCTAGTCTTCAGAGGAACGACTCTTTGGAGTCGAGGCAGTCAACAAACACACTCCAGAGGAGGAACTCTGTGGAATCCAATTCCAACTCGAATAGTGATAGTCCGTCACCGTCTGTAGTCCTTCGCGTGTCACAGAACTTTGGAGGAAAAGGCGCTTCCCAACTATCCTCTACGGAAATGGTACAGAAGCTTCTGGGAAGACCACAGAGCTACGGAGGAATGGATCCTTTGAGGAGGACGCCATCCCCAATATCGTCTACAACTTCAACGCTATCATCCTCAACCTCCTACGACCGCTTCACGCCGTCCCCAACAGTGACAGATGGGCCTAACAACTCCGTGCGGATAAGTACGGGTGGGTATAAGCCCCCTTCTACTTTAAACCAGAATCAGTCTGGAAATATCAGAAGCGTTGGGAACAAAGCGATAATTATTGTGAATGGAGAAGACACCCAAAAACAAACCGGAAAGGAGAGGGACATCAGCAGCAATGCACCTCCGAGTAGGAAGTCAATGTCTGCAGTGAATGACAGCATTGTCTTGGATAACGGAAATGTGAAGAAGGCAGCCAAGTCCCCAGTCATTTCGACATACGTGTCGGCCATTGCTCAACAGCAGAATGCAAGCAAGGCTCAAGTCCAATCGAAACAGGAGCCTGTAGTAAAGCAGCAGAGCCAGGAAGGAAAGAAAGAACGTGTTTTGGTGCATCAGCCAAGTATAAAGAAAGAGCCGTCTGGTATCGTCCATCAGTCCAGTTTTAAAATAAAGGAGCCTTCTGTAGTTGTAGTCCAGCAACAGCAGTACCAGCCTCCAACCAGAAAGGAGTCTACTAATGTTCCCCTAGCCAGAAAAGAGTCTAGTAATGTCCCCCCATCACTGACTAAAAGGTTTTCTACTACATCTACGATATCCAGTGACTCTAGCGTGATTTCTGAAAAGAATGCGAAAAATGTGAGCAGTCCAGTTCAGTCCAACGGATCAGCCGCTGCGCCCCCACCTCCTCCTCCGATGGAAGGGATGGAGAGCTTCAAGCCCCCATTGAAGCTGGACGTTAATAGGACTCTACCGCCTTCAAGTAATAACACTCGCAGCCCTAAGTCAAGTCCTGGCACACCAGGAAGCCCCGACCCCAGAGCGGAAATTAATAATGCAATTAAAAACTCAAACGGAAATTTTGGATTGAGAAAGGTGAGCATTCAAAGAGAAAATTTTAAGTAGTAAACTTTCGTATGATTTACTGATTTCGTATCCTTATCTAAAAATGTCCTACTTTTTCAGACTGGCTCGAGCATTCTATTGAAGTAGTTTGTGATGGAATTTTTTTCCTCTTCCCTTATACGAAGTGGCTTATTTTCAGCGCCTTATTAGGATGGAAAAAACTATGCCGCCCTTTCAGAACATAATTTTACTATGATTAAATTAATAATTCAAGTTATTTGAGTACACGAAAATGTAATCTAATGTATTATGTCATTCGTCAGTTTAATTAGTGGTAAGGCTAAAACATAGGTTAACTAGCTGCTGCGCTGTAATTGTAATCATGAAAGACTAGAGGACTTTTTTAGGTTCAAGATAAAATAGAGAAGTAAGGACATGAGTGTAAATTCAGACTTCGGTCGCTATAATTAAAAATAAATGTGTTTATAAATGTGCCTATATAAAAATACAATTAATGCTGACAAAGAAATAGCTGAAATTTTTTTGTGGCAGATTCCCTATTTATGGTCTCTACTTTAAGCCTCCTGTAGTTTATAATAATTATATCATATCACTTGACTGGTAATAACATTTAAATAAACGATTTTTGTCTAGTTGCTGTTTGCAATATAGTTGTAGTTAATTATTATTTTAGATTGTAGAAAGCTAATTATTGTTTTTCGCAACTAATGGTATGAATAGCCATATTCCATGTAAATTTGTTTTTGTTGGAACTGATCAGAAAAAATATAAAAATGTGCTATGTAATTACGTTAATTAATTTGTTTTTTTGTTTTTTCTTTCGATTGTAAATTGTACTAGAGGAAACGAAACAGTAAAAAATTAAATGCTATGCATTCCGTTTATTTTCCGTTGATCGTTTAAATGCTTAAGTATTATATTAAAATTGTTGTACTATACAAAAATGCTATTTAAAAGGTGATGCTTTGTAGCTCATATACTCGCCACTGTACATACGAAAGGAAGAAAAGTAGTGAAATTAGAAGTAAAAAAGGAATAAAATTGTAGCCTAAAATTAAAAATCCGTGAAACTGAAAAAGGCAATGAAATATTACAGTGATAATAGGTATTAAAAATATGTTTAATGTTTAAAAAATGTTAAATAAAGAGAGTAAAGAAATTATGTGCGGAAGGAGTGGTAAATTGAGTTGAAGTTCATTGAATGCATTTTTGTACTAATTGTGGTGACTTCATGGAGGCATAATGTCCGATGTTGATGTTTAATTTTCATTTGCTCTAAAAACGTTGATTTTTGAAAATTGTTGATTTTTATTGATCTTGTAAAGCCTCACTTTGTCCCAAATTCAATAGCTAAAACTAAATGTAGTAAGTTGGTCATTAGAAATACGAAAAGGAGAATTTTTTTTTGAAAGTACATATAAGCATTTATGCAAAGATGTCTCTATCGAATGAGTTGGTAAGGTCAGCTTTCAAATTCCATTTATCAGTGAGGGGGACACCCAATGTAAGGCTTATAGTTCTTTTTAATAGCTTCCCGGACAAATTCGACAACCTCACAGCACAAGCCGAGTCTCCTCCACTCGTCTTCGAATTTCTGAAGTGGGGCAAATCCACCAACAAATCCGTTCAGTTTGGCAGCCAACTTGGACCGCTTCAATGGCAGGCCTACTTTAATGTCCATAATGTTCAGGAGCCAAGGGTATTTTTGCAGAAAGTACTTTTGGTGGTAGCTGTTTAAATTAGGACGGGACAATACCAGTTAATGTTTAGGCATTTGATGACAATTTATTTGAAAAAAAATAAAGAGCACAATATACGATTATTTACTCTTCAGCTTCATAAAACTCCTTAGCGGGATAAATCTGAGTTTTGATGGGGCGGGCTCGCAATGAAATTTGCTTCCGTAAAGTAGCTTCTGCCAATTCTCGTTGTTCCGGGTTATGATAAAATATTATGGACATGTACTGAAAATTGGCAAAATAAATAATTAGAATCGGTCAGCAAATAATAGACTTTGCAAAAAGTTCTAAGAAATGGCATACTTGTCTTGAGCAGGTAGCAGTGGGATCATGATGCTTCCAGAAGATATCCAACATATTCTTGAAATTAGTTTTCAGAGGATCATATTCTATGTCAACGGTTTCGGTGTAGTCAAAGCTGCAATTGAAATCAAAAAGGGTTACTAATTGCTATTTAAGAGATAGAACGCATCATAGTAGTGCAATTCCAAAGTTAGATTGAATGAAATGCAGTAATTACATATTTTGGTAGGTAGGATTGGACATAGTTCCAAGACCGGCGTATCCAACTCTGGTTCGAAGAACTCCTTCCTGGACTCCAAAGACTGCCTCCGGCGCCCAGAAACAAGCCATTGAAAATGTGGCGCGCTCACAGCGGTTATCCGGCTCATAGTAGAGTCCGTCACAGCAGATGTCTCGAAAAGCTTGATCCATTACTGGCCAAAGACTGAAGGAAATTCAAATACAAATTTAATAGGAAGGTAATCAGGACCGAAAAGCGCACAATATAATCCAAAATCCGAACTTGAGTGAATTTCTAAATTAGGTAGTTAGCTTTGGCTATGTAGAAAATATGGATCAGTTGTGAAAATATTCTTAATGTAAACGAAAAGAAACGGATTTAGTATAATTAAAATTAGATAATTACACACAATTAGCAATTTACGGTTCATGTTCATGAGAAACAATAGCAACATCAACATGACCAATGGCCACTCATGAGCTGATGGCATTTGGCTGGACTCACCGGACTTTGTTCTCTTTTCCTGCTTTTACCACTGGTCTGGTGCCTGCTGGCGCTGGATATAAGATTTGAATGTAATCATGATTTCTTGGGGTGGTATGATATATGGGCGGAAATATGAAATGTTTTTATTTTTGGTTAGGAATCCTTCAAAAGCCAACCCTTTCCTTTGCCTTGTGTTGGGTTATTGCATCTGCATCTGCTATATAAAAAAGCACGTGCTCGTGAAGTACGGAAAAATAAGTTTCAAGTTCAGTTATACGAGTACCAGAGTTTAAATTAATAAATTGTTGGGACTGTTATTGGAGAAGCCTGCTTTAATTTTTCAAAATGGGGAAAAGGTAAAGTTTAGGAAATTTCCAGTCCTAGTCCTGCGTTTTACTTTTTACATCTTATACCTATATACTGTTTGGCAAAAATACTGCTAGTTGCTAGTTTTGTTGCAGCATAGTATATTCAATATTGGAGTTGGCGATAATCTGTTTTTATTAATAATCTTTTTAATGTTTTAGGAAAGGGGGATTTAAAAAGGCTAAGGGCACTATCGATAATTTAAAAAGTGCTGTTTCTTCTGAAGACGATGATGAAATTGAGACTAGGCTGGAATCAATCTTGGATGATGAAATTGATCAGTACAATACTTTCAAGGAACATTCACTACTCGAGAAAGGAAAAAAATTAAAAGGTCGTGGAGCAAGAAGGGAGGCGGAGGATTCGGAAGAAGAGGCAAGTTTTTATTTATAGTGTCCTTTGTGTTTAATTCCGAACAAATTATTCGAGTGAATATGGATTTAATTGGGGCTTTCTAATGACAGGAGGTTTATGGACTGAATTTAACGTCTGACGAGGAAGAAGGCGGAGATGGAGATAGAATGCTACAAGATACATCCGATGAGGATGAAGACAATGACGAGGACATTCTTGGAAGTCAGAATGCTGATGACGGAATTCCTGATAGCCGAGCGTGGGGAAAGAAGGCACGTGTTTATCATGACACGGACTACGTCGATAAGGACTTTGGTACATTTGAGGGCAGCGATGCAGAAATGGCTGAACAGGAAGAAGCAGAAGCCAAGGAAATTCAGAAACGTCTCACCGCTGAGCTAGATGAATCAGATTTTCTCGGACTTGTTCCTGCAGTATCTACAAAGCAAAAGAAGGCCGACAAGGAAAAGGAAATTTTGAAAGTCGACTTTGACAGTCTATCAACTGCAGAGAAACGAAAATTAGTACAGCGGGAGTGTCCAGAAGTTATTCATCTTTTGGATGAAAGAAAAGGTATTTGAACTTTTCCTCCGTAATAATAATCATTTTGTGTAAGACAATAAAAGTTTCGCATTACCCATAATTTCTCCCCTATTTATTGTGTATTTTGTATATTGTTGTGTATTGTGTATTGGACATTTATGTATTTTTATGCCTTTAAATTTGTTAATTGCATTGTAGAACGGTTAGCTGAAGCGAAAGTTGTTAAAGAGGAATTAGAAAAGCAATCATCATCATTTCTAAGAGATTTTTACACTACTAAATATCACACAATTATGAAGTAAGTTGAATAACTTTTTTGAATTTTAAATAATAAGTTTTGATTCATCTAGTATCATTTCTTGTATTGTTTATGGTTTTCAGCTACTGTATAAATATTTCGTATTTCCTTTACCTCCGTGCAACAAAACCAAGTAACTGTAAGGGCCACCCAGTGATAAAGCGAGTTTTACAGTACCGTCGTCTCCTTGATGAGTTAAATACGTTCAGTCCTACGAAATATTTGAAATCTATCAGCGATAATAAGAAAGCAAAGAAGAAGGAAAAACAAAGAAAAGCAAAGAAACCTATTAAATCCATTCTTAAAAGTACTCCGGATGAAGCACCTGTTCATCAACCGTTTGAGGAACAAATGGCCCAAGAAGAGAATTCCCTTAGTGCTGAAGACGAAAAAGATGAAATTCAAGAAAAACGAGCAATTAACTACACTATTGCTAAGAATAAGGGACTGACTCCTTACAGAAAGAAAGAACTTAGGAATCCGCGAGTGAAACACAGGATGAAGTTTAGAAAGGCAACTGTACGCAGGAAGGGTCAGGTGCGCACTCCGAGGACAGAAGTAAGGAAGTACGAAGGAGAGCTTACTGGTATCAAGATGAATGTCTCGAAGAGTGTCAAGTTTAAGTAGTAAAGCAGAATAAATTTTTACATATACATATATAATATTGCGGGAATTGTTTTCCTGGAAAACTTTTTTTTTATCAAAATCTAAACTATTTGTTTTATTGACTGGATTAGTGTCGAATAGCTTAAGTAATAATTTGTATGTGTAGGTATTTTAGGCTGTTTTATTACGAAAATAAAGTATGGAGTCCCAGAAAAGGAAAAAGGAAAATTCTAAGTTAAAGTATTGACTTCGTTAATTATTGTAAACAAGCGAGCCCTCCAAATTTAATTGCGTTAGAAAAGTAGCATCTACGGATGTTTTGTCGAAACTAATTTTCCGCTGGCTGATGTTTTGCTTGTCGTCGTTTCTTCCCTGTTTTCTTCAGGGTGCCTTCTTCCTCGTGTTCTGTTACATCGGTTTCGGTCAAATCAATCTCATGATGATTCTTGGTCTGCTCTGCCTTATCCTTAGTTTCAGGTGGCTTCAATTTCTTTGCTCTTTTTACAGGCTGTGGTGGTGGTAGGGGTTGCTCATCCGCGGTAGTTTGGGATGAAGTGGGTGTGATGAGTGCAGAGACATCTTCTTCTTGGTCCACTTTCTGTTTTGTTGGAGGGAAGTAGACTGGTCTGGAATCGGTTGTAGAAGGAGCCTGGGAAGAAAGGGATGTAACGGTAGCTGTCAAGTCGGACTCCAAATCCGATGGATCATTTTCAGCTGAATGATGAGTTGCTCCAGAATCTCTAGAATGCCTTTTTCCTCCTATCTGACACTTTGCTTGCTAAATAAAATAAAATCATTGTTAAAGTTTGCAACAGTGTAAAGCAAATAGAAATGTTATAATATTTACCAAAATTACAGTTTTACATACATATTTTTCATAACTTTCTGGATCTACTAAATCAGGATAGTAGCCTGAAGTCAGGTGGAACAGTTTACACTGAAAAGTTGTCATAAAAAATTTTCAGAAGCGAACTCTAAAGAATATTGCATTAGTGCATTTTGTTTTGAGCGGATAAACGAACACAAGTCCTTTCACCGTTGTAGAAGGTGAACATGTAGTCCTTAAAGTCGTGAATCCACTGACGGGTAGGAATTCGCTTCCATTCTAATTTACCGTTCAGCGAGTCTTTTGAGAATAGTCTGGTCACAGTTTTCGTGTGGCGGCGGTGATGATTGCGATGATGATGGTGATGATGTTCCTGTTCATGTAGGGTAGCTGTATAATTTTGAACTTCGACATTTTCTTCCATTGCTGCAAATTTTCAAGTAATTCAAAAAAAACTTTACATAAATAAAATGGAAACCGTATTATAACCAACGAAGATGCATTTTTGTTCTAGTGATGGAGACGTGAGTAGTGACCGGTATGCAGCATATTATTCCATGTTTCTAAGGATATGTTTGGGGTGAAGTGATAATTCGACATGAAAACTCATTTAGTGATCGAAATAGGTATCTGCACATACATATGTATCTATCATAGAAGACACTTTTTTCATTTTTTCTTAACCCTTCACGAAGGGAAGCTTGAAAAGAATCACGAATTAAAATTGCCTAACACTTTTTATGAGGAAGAATCATTTCAAACGTCTAAGCATTAGTAATTGCTAATATTACAGGAAAATGTCACGATTTGAATGGGAAGGTAATCCTAGAGGAGAGCCGTTGCTCCTGAAGCCAACAACTCTTCCACATGGAGAGATTCACCAAGCTGTAGCGGTGGCTGACGGTGGAGGTGGCGAGGCGATTGGATTGATAAACGAGAAGTTTAATACCCCTACAGTCTCCCTAACCGATTTGGTCCGTACAGTATCCCAAACTAGCCAGACTCAAAGTGTATCTCAGACAAGACTCGCTCTTCCGGCGGTGATCAACATGTAAAAAAATAATTAAAAAGGCCAACCCAAGCAAATTAGTAATAGGCTAAATTGTAAAAAATAAATAAAATGAGAGCTAATTTTTATTTTTCCAATAGTTCCCTACGCATAACATTCTATCTGTGCGTACTTGTTGTCACACTCGGTCTAACCCTTGCTGCTTGCAAGTTCACCAATATCTGGGATCCTTGCGAGCACCTGTACGTCAACTCGACAGAATGCAAAGTGACTAGCTACATGAAAGGAATGATCTACTACACGGAGTGCACTGAAGAACGATACTGCATTCTCCCCGGATTTGAAAGCAATATTAAGCGACATGGTATGAGCTTACCCAAAATGCTTAAAATTGCTAAATCATTACAAAATATATTATTGAATAATGAAGGATGCCATGTTAAATTATTTTTAGGATGGAGTCTCCACCAGCCTTCTAATGATAACGACAACGATGCGAGTCCAAATCAAATTCTGATCAGTTCTGAAAATCCGCTTCCGGTACTGGACATGTAAACACGTATTGAAGCGTTTCAGAAATTAGTACAATTCAGCTTATGATCTCAAAAGTAAATATTAAACTAGTAAACCACTTTAGTACTGCACAAAAAATAAATAATGAAAATGAATGAATTTATTGCAAAATAAAAACTTGGGGCTCTTTAATGCCGTTAAAATAATCACAAAAAGTAATTTAGAGTATATCGATCAAAGATGTCTTATCTATTTCTAATTGGCTTATACGTTATTGCGTCACGTAGGATTTGTTTTTTCTACAGTTGCTGCACTATATTGTGCTGTATCAAATTAATTTCATTTAGTTGTATCGAAATGATTGCGAAAGAATTAACAACTTTAACAGATCTGCACTGGTGGCATGCTTCATGACCAAATGCTTCCTCTTTTGGAATGTTGGGGTAGAGGTGGGTGACTCCCTTACACTTCAGAATTCTTTCTTGAAGAGGCATCCTCTCCAGATCCTTTTTGTTGTATGCCATCCTAATTAGTTTTTTAGTACTGCTCTGGCCTAAAATCGAAAATATTTTAATTACTCTTAATTGCAATTTATTTTGTCTTTTAATTAAATTGCATACAAATGCATAAAAGTATTTTCATGAGGAAACGAGCGTATCTCACCATTTTCGTAGAAAGTACATTCCAATTGAGTCTGGCTTCCTCTCGGCAAATCGGAGAAGAAATGGCTTAGTAAGGGGATGGTCTTCGCTAGCCTTACTAAGTTTTTCAATTATGTCATTGTCGGACATAAACCCTGCAATCTTCCCATCCCTCCACAGATCCCTCAGAGTATTGCAATGACAGTTCGCTCTTGTCTTCGATAAAAGCTCTAGGATTGACCAGATCCACATCCAGAAAGTGAAGTCTGTGTACTTTCCACCGTTCTCACCAATGAAGACGTCGGAAGAAAACGGAGTCGCCCCCAACAGCACAATATTCACAGCAACAATGGCATCCTTGAAAAACTGCTGATGGCTAACCATTTCACCAATCTCCGAATCTTTACTTCTGCAAAAGAAAATTAATTAGATTATTTGCATTGTTCAGCAAAGTTGACAAATAAACCGACTTCTAATTCTTTGTGTGCTTTCTTACCGAAATAGCTTTTTCTTCAAATAGATCTTATCTTCCTTCGAAAGACGCTTTCCAACCGAAAGGAACTTTAGGTCAATTAGCTCAATTAGATTCGTCCAGGGAACATCAGGAGGATCTGCCGAGAGTAATCTGGGGTTGAGTTCGGTTCTCTTTAAGCTTGGAGTGGTTGCGTCCCACAGGATTGTAGCCCATGCAGCACTCTCCTGAATCGCGGTAATGACAAACGGCAGAGTTGTCGTCCATAACTAAATTGCAAACATTTAAAAATGGATTGTTGAATTATATTTGTTGAGAATGCATATATTTTAACAATACAATAAAATTGCTAAAAATGAGTATAATCTTACATGATACAGAGTGCCCCGGACGTTAACTGTCACCTGGAAATATATGAGATAGTGTTGTTCAGTCGCAAGTGGTCTTGTCTTATTCATTTTTGTACGATCACACTGTAATAAGATAACATAAGAAAATAGTTATGAGTAAAGATCACTATTAATTCAGTTGTATAATTTATTTTAAGCAAAACTTTAATCAGTATACCTCTTCCAATGTAAAAGTCTCAAAAGTCAGAGTGCCATTCAGGCTTGGAGTTACTTCTGAGCTTTCCAGAGTTCCAGATGACTCCGGAATGTATTCAGCATCAGTTTTTTTCTTTTGGACTAGCTCACCCGCTTCAATCTCGTTAATTAAAATGGCTGAGATTCCCTCTATGCTGACCTCCATGCCACTTCTAAGGGGAAGTACACGTAGCCTTACAGGTCCGAAGGATTTCGTCGGCGTAATTACTTGTGTTGGCTGACTCTCCACTACCAGACTGGATAAAATTAGCTGTGAACGTAAGTTCTGAATTTTATCTATGAGCTTTTGGCAATCTTCGTATATATCAGGGGCATCTAAGGACTTGCTAATACTGCTAATCTTGAGTAGATACTTCTCCAGCATTTCTAATGACTCGGTGAGATTT
The DNA here is from genome assembly GCA_027744115.1 of Acrocyrtus sp. NNG-2020. NCBI lineage: Eukaryota > Metazoa > Arthropoda > Collembola > Entomobryomorpha > Entomobryidae > Acrocyrtus > Acrocyrtus sp. NNG-2020. The sequence continues at coordinate 29,846 of JAHZND010001785.1, read as the reverse complement.
CCGAACCAGATCTCAATCTTTGCCAAAATCCTTTCATCCAGAGGCTTTCCAAAGTCGACCAATCTCTGTTCCTCTCTCAGCTCTTGAAGTTTGGTTTTTATGAGGGAATGTAGTCTCTCCAGATGCGGGAACAGCACCCAAAACTGGAAAAGCACTTCCCTTAACTTGGCAGCCTCAGTTGGGATCTGTCCTTCCATAATCTTAGAATGCTCCAACTTTCCCTTCCAAACGTTTACCCCTTCCATGTGGATTTGATCCAGCACCCCAATCAAGCTCACTTTAGTCCTTAAAAGAAAGTCACCGATCTCCATGTCGGCTTCAAACACATCGCTACTTCCAGTCATTTCTGCTGGTTGTGGTTTTCCTGCTTCCGCCTCCAGTCTAACTTTCCGATCTGCCGTCTCAGACGAAACTGAGGTTGACTTTTTGGTTTCCCCTTTTTTTTATTTATGCCTCGAGCTACGCATTTTGCTTCAGCTTAAAAAGATTTATTTTTCAAGAGCGGAGAACCAACCATTGTAGGTATATAATTTCCATGAAAGTGTTTCATCCATTATTCCATCGTAACTGCAACCACTTCCATGAATTTCCAGCTCATACAAGGGAAGCCTCTATATATACTGTTTTCTGCTTGCAATTTGCATTGTAAAGTGTTTACTCACGTCACCCGCTGACAGCCTATCAACATACCTCTATTTTGTCTGCTGACACTGATAGCGAATAAAATTGTGATAAGAACATGTGCAAACGCATTTTATCTGGAAACTCTTTCCCTTTTCACTGAAATTCTAGCATTTAAGAAGTATCTGCGGTCAGAAGCTGTTACCCTGCTCCATATTTATTTTTAGCTTAGGGCTTATCGCCTAAAACAATGAAACCCTTTCATCAGCAGTTACTGCAGTTGCACACAGTTAACTAAATTTATTTCGCTAAAATTTCATTTAGTCCTGCATTGATATTGATAATGATAAAATAAATGTTTTTAGTTTAGTTCATGTCGAGGTCGCAGTCGCCATCGACTGAGCATCCCTTCCCTTCTAAGTAAATTAAGCGCAATTTTTTTCTTTACCGCTCTGAACTTTCTGAAGTGCTAACAGCTTTCCATTTCTCACCCACCCACACAGCACACAAAAGCAGTGAACAATTCTAAAAATAACCGCGCTTACGTTCTCCATACTAAAAAAAGATTTCCTTTTTTTACCTATAAAATCTGTATACGAAGCATAATATGAATTTTAGCAAAGATAATTACTAAAAAATAAATAATGAGGATCATTAGCAGATATCCCAACATCCCTTCCTCACTAATTTTCCAATGAAAAAGTGTCAGAAAAAAGGGCCACGTAAAAAGGGAAACCTGGCAATGAATGGAAATCGCGTCTTTGCATGGCTGTGGCTTTCAAAAATGAATGTAAACAGGGGAGGACAATAGAATGATGTATTATGACTTTCAGCAAACAAAAGCGAGTATTTTTTAGAGAGGAAAAGGAACTGTGAGGGTGATGATGATTTTGGGTCTATTTGCATTAGGAGTAAATCTAATTAGCACCCAAACTGTCAATAATGCACTTTCGCCTTCCGTGACAAGGATAAAGAAAATAGGCAGGTGGATGTGGTTTGGGAGCTTAAGCAGTTGAGATGTTGATTGGAAGACGTGCGCTGGCTCTCCAAAGCGTTTTCTTTAGTCTTTGCTGAGGAAGGAAAGGGTGTGCACTGGGATTTCCTCGACGTCTCCATTTCGATAATATATATTTTGGAGAGGTAGCTGATAAAGCGGGAAGATTTTCAAAATGAGGAGCAGTCTGATTTCCGGAATTGTTCTCTACCTGTTCGCGAATGTGATTCAATTCGTGGTCCCATTCCACTCCGGGCGGTTTCCGCTGGAGCCGTCGGAATGTACGGACCGCACGGATATTCCTGTGATAAAGCTGAAGAGCTATACTACAGTGGTGCCGCTGGAGGATCTCCAATAACAATATCATTTTCAGTCAGTTCAGTATGGCGAGGAGACTGCTGAGGAAGGAGCAGAGACCTGTGAAAAACGAAACGGTTGAGCCGATGGATACATGCCTAGGGGAAGGGGGACAGAAGGACTTCACCCTTCCCATCTCAAATAGATCGGCGTTCATATCGGAGGTCGTGATTGAGTGCTTTGATCAGGGAATTGGCCCCGTCGAGTTTGAGTACCAGGGCATTGGTGTAAGGAGAAAGAGATTAAAATGTCTCGGGTTTGCCCCGAACTTCGAAGGTTGAAAATCTCACCGTTTACTTTATCCTGTAGGATTTTGCAGTTAATAACCACGAGGACAACCAAATTATCAGTGCGAGGTCGAACAGCTCCCAATACCAGGTGTCGATGCCAGCCAGTCATAAAATTGTCTTTACCAATTTTACCGACCAAATCACTGGAACGTACAGTTGCAGGAGTGTCGACTTTCCAGAGAAAAGCAATACATTTCACCTTTTCTCTCCCAGCATGAGTGAGGATCTTTATGAAAACCTGTTCAACTTTATAATTTAAAAAATTGAAATTTTTCGAAATTTATAACCGGTTTTTTCCAGGCGGAGGACGACCGTATCTGGTGCAAAGGGGAAAGTCAATAAACGTGACCGCTGAGCATGGAAGCTCTGTCGTAACACTGCCGTGCATTGCCAACAATCCGAAAGCGAAAATATTTTTATTTAAGAAATTCATCGTGTTCAAAATGGGCATTGTTATTGTAAAATACCAGCATCAGCCTTTCCACATTTACGATCACTGGAACGTACAGTTGCAGGAGTGTCGACTTTCCAGAGAAAAGCAATACATTTCACCTTTTCTCTCCCAGCATGAGTGAGGATCTTTATGAAAACCTGCTCAACTTTCCAATTTAAAAAATTGAATTTTTTCGAAATTTATAACCGGGTTTTTCCAGGCGGAGGACGACCTTATCTGGTGCAGAGGGGAAAGTCGATAAACGTGACCGCCGAGCATGGAAGCTCTGTCGTAACATTGCCGTGCATTGCCAACAATCCGAAAGCGAAAATATTTTTATTTAAGAAATTCATCGTGTTCAAAATGGGCATTGTTATTGTAAAATACCAGCATCAGCCTTTCCACATTTACGACCCTAAGAATGGGTTCCAAATCGATATCACCGAGAGAGGAGTGGATCCCTACGGAACGTACGTTTGCAGCAGCAGCCCCGACATCAGAGACCCTCTGGACAGGATTAGGATTAATTTGCAACCACCTCACGGTAAAAAAAATACATTTACAGAACAACCACTTAGGTATTCAAAGTGCAGAATTTTACAATTCAAAATATGACTTTCTAGGACTTGCCCGAAAGTCAGACCAGTCAATGTCCTTCCTCGACTTTGGCCACCAGCTCATCCGAAACTCCTACAAAAAGCTTCACGATCTCGTCAACACGTTCTTCATATAAAAGAAACTGTTTATAATCTTCACAGTGCCAACACCACACGCTAAGTATCCGTTTTTTATACTTTTGTTATGTAATTGCTACACTTAAAAATAATTATTTTGTTATCCTTGTTGGAATGCCTGTTATCGCTTGAAAGAGCATTTTTGTTACTGTTTTTAAAAGTTAATGAAATATTTTTGAAATAAAATAAAATGCTCAAATAATTTTTGACGTGTCTGATCATTTTTGAAAATAGTTTGTAATTTATTATCATTAAAATATATTTATTTATTGCTTGTTGCTTTATTTCTTGGCTGCTGGAACATTTTCGGGTAGCACTTTGTACGGATTTAAGATCCCTTTTGGATCGAGCAGCCTCTTAATTTCAGACATGATGCTGATTGCCTCATTTGGCTTTGAGAAGTGGAGATAGTCCCTCTTCTTGAAGCCAATGCCATGTTCTGCACTAACACTCCCGCTGTGTTCGGCCACGTACTCGTACACAAACGGCTCGATTTTGTGGTGGAGGTCCTTGTCGAATTCCGCTGAGGTGATGTTCAAGTGAATGTTGGAGTCGCCAAGATGGCCATAACCGCAAACGCGAATGGCGCCTGAGCCAAGACGGTCCCTTAGAACGTTCACTATATCGTCGAATACCGTGAGAGGGATGGAAAGGTCGTACTTGTAACAGTAGCCGTCGTGAAGAAGGGCTTCTGCAATTCGTTCTCGTAACCCCCACAACTCCTACAAAAGGGTTTTTACTTTAACGACACTAATGAAAGCAATTAATCTTGTCTCAAGTCAATAACCTTACTTGCATCTGACCAGGGCCACTTGCAATTGTCCCGTCTGAAACAGTTCCTTCAGACATGATCTCCTCCAGGAACTGGTTCAGCTTTTCCTCATCATGTGGACCATGTGAACCGGATGTCTCGAATATCATGTAGAAGGCTGACTTTTGGATGGGTAACTTTAGATTCAGATTTCCAGTAACACAGTCAATCGATGCGTAGTCCATATACTCGCCTACGGAAATAGAGTGCCGTTTTGGTGACTCATTTTAAGGTTAAACGAAACTAAACATAATTCTTGGAGCACATACAGGAAGAAAGAATTTCACCAAGATCCCTTTTGGCTTTCTTGAAGGTTTTCAGAACACTTTCATAATTGTTCAGCCCTGGAATGTAAGAAGAATTAAAATACTATCATGCATAGATAGATATTAGAGGTATACATATAAGAAGAATGCGATCAGTAACTTGCTACTCTTGTTATTTTATTGGTAAGCTAAAATGATCTTTTTGCTCTTCGTAAATATTGGTGGCCCTTAAAAGGGCCGTTGGTTATTTTTTCCGTAGATAGAATCAAAACCGGTCGATTTCAGGATGCCTTCACTTTTTCTTAGTCGGAACACCACAGCCACCACCACCACCTCCTCCTCCTCCCCCTTTACTGCCGCCAGAGCCTCCTCCTTTATTGCCTCCTTTGCTTTTCACACTAATGGTGTACTGAGTCCAAGCTTTAGCACCTTCGGCTACTGCATGCTTTGCCAGTTCACCTGGAAATTGGAGTCTAGTTGCAGTCTGAATTTCCCTGGAGCTCAGCGTCTTGATCTTGTTGAGTCTTGCTACTTGGGCCGCTTCAGTGGCAAGTTTTTCAAAGAGATCGTGCACGCAAGAGTTCATCACTTTCATTCCCTTTGAAGAGATTCCAGCCTGGGGGTGCACTTGCCTCAACACTCGATAGATGTAGGTATTGTACGAATCCTTCCTCTTCCTCCTCCCTTTCCGGCTGCCAGATCCTCCGCCTCCTCCTCCTCCAGTTGGAACACAGACGCATTTGTCTCCTTTGCCCCCACTTGTCGCTGGTGCAGCAGCAAGGGTTGAAGCAGGAGAGGCTACTGACGATTCCCTCTTCGGAGGCATCACTGGATTTGAATGACTTTGTCTCTTCAAAAAAAATTACAAGATGTACTGAACTCAATACAAACGACGCAGCTTGCTCTAAAAGTAAACTTGCAATGAAGTTTTTCACCAATTTTCTGCTTCTTTTATATGGACGAGCTGAGTTGAGAGAGAGAAGAAGAATTTCAAAAATTGGCCACCATAGAAACAGGAAACGATTTTCATTTCCAAACCTCAACTCAGTCGCCGAGTATAAAAGCACGCCCGAAACCTGCTAGCACCCTTCACTTGAGTGCTGACTTTGTGACCATGACCATTGATTAGTGCAAAAAAATTGACTCTGTTAGTGTTATACAATTTTTAAAACTTTGATTTTTTCCTTCGACGATAAAATAAGAAGACAAAGAAGATGCCGCCAAGACGCAGAAGAAGACGAAGGAGGGGAAGGAGGAGGAGATACAAGAGGATTCAGAAGTACACCACCTACATCTACCGCTCTCTGAAGACCGTCCACCCCGATCTCGCTATTTCCAGAGTTGCCATGTCCTGCATGGATTCATTTGTCAAGGAGCTGTACGAGCGAATCACTCTGGCTGCTTCCCAACTTACAAGGGTCAACGATCGAGCTACATTGGCATCCAGGGAGATGCAGAGTGCCACCAGACTTGTGGTTCCTACAGGACTAGCAAAGCATGCCATTGCGGAAGGCTCCAAGGCGATGTCCAAGTACCTCACCGTCTACAGGAAGAATTAAAAACACCCCCTCCAAAAAAACATTTCAGATGGCAATCTTCTAAAGTCGAATTAATACATCCACGGCCCTTTTAAGGGCCACCAACATTTCCAAAGAGCAAAATAAATAAATAAATACAATTTTCAAATCCTTACTCAAGATTAAAATTGAAGACAATAATTGTTTGATTCATGGAGGAAAGCGTCCTCCTTTCCAGAACAAAAACAAAGAAAATATAATTTTAGCTTTTCTAACCTCTCACTATTTTCAGCCAGTCTACATTGTAGGTATCCACGTCGGACTGTTCCGTAATCACTCGATGTTCTCCAAGTTTTTCCTGGAAAGCGGCTATATCCTCTAGCTTCAGTTCGGAGTAGTTGCCTCTCTTGACATGGTCTTTGTAGCGAACACTTGTCAGCTCAACTTCTGCAGTGGTCGAGTAAACTCTGCTGCTTTTTGAATCAGTCTGGAATTGCAGGTGCTTTGCAGGATCTGGTTTGAATGAGTTGGTCAATGAGTGAAAATATTTGAGAGGTGGAGACGCTACAACTACTGTACTGACACTTTGATGGGGTGCCTTTAGTAGGGGAAGGGATTTTAGGGAGTTTATTGAGTAACGTAGCGAAGTCATTCTTATCGTTTATGGTATTTTGAGCGTAATTGTTAAGATTAAACCGAGAAAAAATGCAGAAGTACGCACTCTCACGTCCTAAATGTCCTCTGAAGTCGAGGATGTGTATGGAATACTCAGTTTTTATTGGAGCTGCCTGCTTACTACTCATAAATGACATTAAGCAGCTGACGAGCATATGTAAAATCGTTTGTTCCAATTCCAAGTTCCAACACACCTTTAATTGCATCAGGGCATTCAATCTATCTCATTTAAATCTTTTTTCCAGAGATCGTTATACGCACTTGATATAGGATAAAAATATTACGCTATGTTATGTTATAAATCCAGCTTAATTTTTTGCATCTGCTTTTTTATATGCTGAGGATTATGCAGGTTTGTATGCTGGGGAGATTCTTAATTATGAGTAGGTAACCTCGCCTCGATTTGATGCTTAATTTGGTTTGTAACCGAAACACGAACATAACTGCACTTGGCTTAATCTGAGTATGAAAATGATAAGAACTGAAGAGATTTTCATCTGTCTCTGGAAGCTGAGCCCACGTTACAGCATGAAAATGAAAACTGACTGGACATGTGTTATTGACATTGAAAGCAAAACCTTGATGATATATTGCCCATTACCTTCTCTTGTGTCTAGCTCCCAGCAGAGCAGTAGTACATAGGGGCAAATGGCAATGTCAAAATGGAAAGGGTTACGTAACAAATCCATGGGCTCTAATACGGTACTTCTTTTTCTGGAGTGGAATGAAAAAATAAAAGCAAGCAAGCACGGATTTGTTGGAAGTGGCTGTAAGATGGGGTTCCTATACATTTCGTTGTATCAACGGACGCTTTATGGATTCTCAGAGAATTTTTTCAGCATCAGCACCGTTATCGTTGTCGATAATCGGGGTAAAGTGCGATCTAAATATTTTTTTCTTTCATTGGTGAAGAAACAATATTAATTTAGAGCACTGACAGTTTTTCTGCAGCACATTGCATTATTAGCATCTAGAACAGAAGGTGGGAATGGAAGATGAAGAACTTGTGCAAAGTTGCTAGGACAATCCCATGTCAACAATTGGATTATTCTGCAAAGGGACTGGAATTCATCTCAATTTTTTTTTTCATTTCACATAAAAACGGAAATCGAGAATGGAAAGTGTCAGATATTTACTATTTAATTTACTTCGTGATTTGATATCGTCTTATTTCCTCTAGCCATTCCAGCCAGACATCCGCTTCCCATCCCGGAGCAAAACACACTTTTGTCCAGTGAAAGGTACAAAAATGCACTTTGCACAAATAATTATTTCCAAAGTTGTATGTTTTTAGTTTCTGCTCAACACTCCTTTTGAATTTCATCAATTTAACGAAGATTATTTTTATTATTTGAATTTGCAGGATATATCTTGAGGTCGCTTCCGCCACCCCCTTTTTTACCATGTCCTGCAACGACGGAAAGCCAAAGTGCTGTGATGGTGGCTCCAAGCCAAAGTGTCCTCCTGCACCGCCGTGCTGCCCAAAGGTGCCTGACACTGCCACCTTCCAGTGTCCCGCCAACAACTGTCCTCCACCGAAGCCCTTCTGCCCAGAGAAGAAAGAAGATAAATGCACATGCGTCGGCAAGTGTGATAAGCAGTAAAAGATCTCGGATCCTGGCATCGTCCAAGTCTTCCTTTTCTCTTGGCTTCCCTCAACAGTCTCACCTCATCTTCCACTGGAATAATATCAAGCTTCTCATAGTTTTCAGCCAATAATATAAACTGAATTCATTTTCTACCAATTAAATTCGTTTTCAGTCTATTGGTTAAAAGACAAATTTTTCTAATCGTCTTCAAAATTTTAACAAGTGAAATAAATTCAATTTCTTGAAACCTTAACCAGAACCTGTCAACCTGTAGTTGTCTTTTTAACTTATTTTAGAGTATACTTAAGTTAAAAATTTATAATTTAAGATAATTAAACTACACTAGAAGTAGGATTAATATAATAATATTAGAGTCATGAATATTTTAAAGTATTTCTATCTACCTAGTTAAGTCCTTATAAATATAAAATTCTGCACAACTCATTTTACTCATCCAGTCATTCAACCGAGAAATTATTTTTCATGAGATTTTTACCAACCGCACTTAAGCCTAGAGCAGCGTTTAATGCATCCGCTGAACCAAAAGTGGAAATAGTTTTTATTTGCATGTGGTCTGTAATAAATTTATTTTTTCAATTTGAACAACGCACACTTCACCATTCACTTTCCGCAGTACTTTTACAATGTAGAATAGAGACATACGTTTTTCCTGGAGAATCCTTTTCTATTCTATTTTCGAGGAAAGATCTGCCACACAGCTAGTATTTGCAAACAACCACAGCCCGTGAAATCTCAATTCCGCTTTTGAGAAGAGCATGACAGAAAGCATCTTTTTATTTTAGTGTGGCGGATGCAAAGGCGCGTGTCCCCGAAATCGGCACTTGACAAGGGATGATTATGATGAGGCTTGTTTGCAGATAAACTTGCTCATGGAATCCGCACCGTATTCCGTATTGAAAAAAAAAGAATTTAATCCGGGGTACAAATCGCTTCCCAATACTGGTGAGGATGCTTGTTGACTGCACGCGGCCGAAAGTAAAAGTGGTCCCACGGTGGTGGTGAGTGTTTGATGCACCCTTCGCACGCATATTTTTCGGTTACACGGTTGAACGGAGCTATTGAAAAATTGTGTGAACTCCAGTAAAAATAGAATATCTGGGTGAGAGCTATTGACAAAATGTAAATTGTGAATGGTGAGTGGTGGTGGTGGCCAATGTTTGAAGTTGGTAGGAAATACTGGAGTGATGTCACCCAAGTCATGTAGTTATCGCCTCGTGGGAGAGTTTAGAGTAATAACTGGGCGCAAGCAAGAATGAAAATAGAAAGGGAAGAGGGAGAGGAAATCATCGGCCTAATCTTGTCACTTTTGGCTGTATAATTGCTATTATTATACAATGTAACTTGTCAGCTTTTGTCATTCATTGTCATTGTTGCAAAATATATAAATGCGTGTGTTACTCTTCTCATTGTCATTATATTTGTTCAATTGTTGTGCAACCCTCACTTGAAACATTGGGAAAATACGGAAGCGATGTAAACGTTATTGCTGGCGGGTGATTGTCGATACCGATTACACGCTTAGTACTCTATCATTTATGTGATGAGGATTTGGGATTTTTAAGGAAAATTACACGACTTTAATGGTCACACGCATCACAACTTGAGTAAAACGGATTTACAACAAATCGTCATTGATAAAAAAAATCATGAGGATAAAAACTGCAGCTCAAAACTACTCAGACGTCAGGAAAATAAATAAATACAGCTATGTATTTTGAAGATGAAAGTTTTTTAATGATTCAAAAATATTTTATGACTGTCCTGTCGGGCACATAAAACTCGGTAGATATTTCTTAAAATACCCCAAACATTTTCTTTTCCGTCTTCAGAAAAATGTAATGAAATTTTTTTTTGTTGAAATACGATGACTAGTGAACAGTAGACTACTCCGTTAGGAAACTTCATCTCGTTTTCCTTTCTTCTCGTTCTCACATACACTAACTTTGTGACTTCATCACCAAAACACATTATCTCGGAATGACTTTCATCTGTGTCTGCAGTTTATCGATCCTCCACAACTGGAGAAACTACGAGCTTTCAACAGCACAATTCCTTTCCGTTGAATTTCTCTACAGAGTAAACTTCTAACTTAAATTGTAGTAGGCTGGAGTACTCCAGGCAAAACCATTTTAAGCACATACAATGTAAAAATTAAAATGTATTAACTGCTCTAATAGATATCAAAATATTTTAGTTAGAAAAATATTATATTATTATATTATAGTTAGTAAAAAGGATAAAATAGATAAAACAGATAACGTTCCACAGACATAACGAGTTCTTGAGGTTTCTTTGTTGAAAATTTTAAAAAACGAGTTCTCTAAATCCAAGTGGTCCTATTGTGGAGGATTGCTTCTTTATGTCAATGTGTGACCTTAGCGTAGGTTGAATCGTAACAGTTTAGTAAAATTTAATTTATGAATAACCCCATATTATTTTACTTAGGATCCGTGGATTCCGTGGATTAGCTTTCTACACATTTCCGCAAAATCATCTTAAAGAAATATGAAAAAGTGGCGAAATTATAATAATTAGTAAAATAGTGCATGTACAATAAAGTAATCTATGTAATATACTAACTACAACTAGCAAATATCTATCGTATATTAGCAAAAATTAAAATTCCTAAAAAGCCCGACATGCAAGGAGCACGGATCCTGGTTGGCCGAGAAAAGCGGGGAGCGTTCCGAAGGGATGATCTGCCAATAGCTCATCTTCTTCCTTTTCCGAGGGCGGCACCCTCCTAAAAAATTCCTTCCCTTTTCCAGATCAATACAAGTCTCCTTTTGTGACTTGAGTACCTACCAACCTACTCAGCACGGGAAAGGAAAGCTCTAAAATGAAAGTCTCTGAGAGCTCACTAAACGCTTTCCGTAAAGCTAGATATATATATATTTTCCATCTGAATCTGTTTATCAGTAACATCTAACTCAGCCTACTTTATTTTCACGTACATATTATTGCATATACAAAAAAAATCTTTTCTGCTTTTGATGCCCCATCCCTACTTCCACTTCATATTTTCTCCGATTTTCCTCCCTGCACTGGAAAAATTATCCACTTTGTACTTTTTGTTACAGCTTCTCTCCCTTTTCTCCTCTTTTTCGCTTTCCCTCATTTTCAGATGTCAAGACCATTCGATGAGTGGTGTCATTTGCAGTCATGCTCTCAGATCTCCTTCAGAGCTCGGAGAACTCGTACTCACGCGAGACAAGCCTACAACGAAAAAATCCTTTTCCGCTACCAGATTCCATTTTTGAATATACATTTTTTATCTAGAGATAGGGAGGATCCACTTATTCCAAAATAATATTCCATTTCTCCTTGAATATAAATACATAACTTTCATATTCCCCTTTTTCTCTTCTATCCGAAAACGAAAAAAAGTCACTTTCCTTTACAGCTTTATCCAGATATATATAATTTCTTTCTGGTATAAATTTTTGAGAGTGGGTTTCCTCAACACTTTTTGGCAACGAATAATTACCTATTGATATACTGCGGGGTAATTGCTTTTTTGTGAAGATCTCCAATTCTCCATTTTAAACATTAAAAGAAAATGTTTTTAGTGTTGGCTCCTTGAAAGAAAAAAGTGGTTTTCGGTGAATAAATCATTTTTCAATATTTTGGGTGAAAATGGATTCTCCATACAACTGCCATCATTTTCGGCTTTCACCAGAAATGACGGGAGGTGGTGGCTGTGGAAGTGGTAGCCTGCCACCAACACATTCCCATTCCCACTCAGTTTCAGTTTCCTCGGGAGCTACATCAACATCAGTTTCCTCATCGCAAAGTGTAACGCTGCATAAGGCCGGTGGCGGCTCAGTCGATATCCATTCGGATTACGACTTGCCTCTAACTCATCACCATTCCCATCACCATCATCTTCCATTTCTTCAACAGAGCACCCATAACAGCCACAGCACCGCCGCTGCCCATCATCCACACAGCAACAGCCTCAATCACAGTCATCGCTCAAATCTGAGCAGAGAGGAAGCGGAGCAAGTTGGAGGTGCAGGTGGATACTGTGAGAGTGGGGGTGTGCACGCAATTAGCGACTTCTGTGAGCAAGCTGAAAATCGACCCTCCCTTGGGGATATCACCACCATCATGCATCATCAGTATACCCCTCAAAATCACAATCCCCAGCAGTTACAAGGTCAGGTGGGCATGACGCCAATTGATATGGACGATCTGGATCAGGAAGATCTTCCTGCGTGTGCTTTTGCCACTATGGGACAGCAGGGAGCTGGGGGTCCTAGGATGGACTTGACAGCTGGAAATGTCTCCAGCTCGTCATCTGCTTCGGGAGGACAGGGACAGGCACACTATGGAATGACAGGTATACAAAAAAATCAGTGAAATTTAATCCTAAAGTGAATTGTTGAAGAACAAAAAAGCATTTTTGGGAGGTGAATTGGAATGAGGTTTAAAGTTACTTTGGGGTATTATGAAACTTCACTCCATTCCAAAATGATAATCTATTAAGCTGTCTCACCTGTTCTATTTAAAGTAGATGAGGGAGTTAGAGTGGAGGAGTCGGATGGATATTACCCCCCGGGTGGACCTTATAAAATGCAGCGTCATTCAGCAAATAACGTGAGGGAAAGGAAGAGAATGTTGCGTTCTGTTCCCAGGTTAGATTATTAAAATTAATTAAAACATTATTTCGAACGTTCATTTCTAACTTGACCGGGTCCAGTGGATAGAAGATGTAAATTAGAAGTTTAGTGTCATATTAATTCGAAATAATTAAAAAGTTTAATAAATAGTAAATTTTTAACCTATTTCTCCAGTATAAATTCTGCATTTGATGAACTGCGAGTTCACGTCCCAACGTTTCCATACGAGAAGAGATTGTCAAAGATTGACACACTGCGACTAGCAATTGCTTACATTGCTTTGTTAAGGGAAGTGCTGGTTTCCAAATACGACCCTTTGACATATGTGGAGAAGTGTCTGAAAGGGGAAATCAAGTGTGACCAAGCATCTGCGTGGAACACTAGCGGTTAGTAATCAATATTTTTTATGCTTTTCGGTTTTAAAGAACTTAAAAATTTTTACTGGGGATGGTCTGCTAAAAGTATCTCGATTAAAATTAGATCTAGCTATTCTAAAATTACTGGGGTATTCTGACTCTAGATTTGACGGCTCGCTTATCCTGGATCAATTGGGAGAATTTAGGAGTGAGTCCAAACCGAAGGAGCGCGGTTACCTCCCTCACTCTTTCCTCCGATTCCCTTAACTAGACGAGCATTTTACTAAGAAGCTATTACTGAAATCAATTTTATCAACACTTTTAACTCTCAGAATCTCATTCACTTACCTTCGAATAAAACTTTACAATTCGATGTACAAGTTGCATAATAGTTTTAAATTTTAAATTAGAATGAAACCAATCCTACATTCTGTAGATAAAACGATTTAATCCTAAAATACAGTATTTAATGCTTGAAGTGAATTGTCAATAAACAAACAAATAATTGTAAGACATTTCAGTATTTGCGTACTAGTTATTGTAGTCATATTTTATTCATTTATGGGTCATATCGTGATCAACAATAAGATTCTTACATTACCCCATTCACAATAAAAAAACATTTTACGGAGATTTTACGCTGTCTACTTACACTACAGTTACTGATTACTAAACAAACTGCGATTCGTAAATGTCTGAATATATGAAATATTCAGTTACGAAAAATAAACAATCAAAAAAAGAATTGTGGAAGCAAACAAAATAGTCAGTATTTTAATCCGAGTTAGTAGTGAGAAGTGGGTAGGATAGTAGAATCTTCTTCGCCTTTTCCAAGAGCTCAAAACAGAGTCCCCTTCCCTCCGTAAGCTAGCAAGATAATGATTTAACGAGCCAACAAAAATAATCAAAAAATAATAATTTAACGTTTAACGCTTTTAAAAAATATAAATTAAAATCTCGATTTTAACAAAAAAAGTTTCGTTCGAGGGAAGTTTATAATTTCATAGCCCATGTGTCTTTGAGTAAGTTCGCGATCTGGACTTCATCAAACTGGAGGAACAACATAACGTACTTTTATTCAAGATCAAGAATTAAAATGGATAAAGTTTGGGCATTTTCAAAATGCAACAAAAATTATGTAATTACCTTACCCTTTCCGATGCCTTTTGTTGCAGACACCTAGCAAGAAAAGAAGACCTACGAATAAGCAAAATCCTCCAACGCTTATCATGGAAATCCCCTGAAAGTAATTTTGCTGTCCGAAAAACGTCGTAGAAGCGATGACAATTTGCTTTATCCCTTTGAACGAGGCTACTTCGTATGCTAATTTAAGATTATAATAAAAGGGGATTTTAACTTTTTAAGGTAAAGGGTTAAAGCATGAGTGCACATGTTTGAGAACTTTTTTCTAAAAAAAAACTTTATATCTATTTATATCGTAAAACTAACTGTAGTTAATTTTCAAAAGATATCGTCCAGCAGGAAGATTTTCGTCTGCAGGCTTTATGATTCTGTATAGCTTCTGAAAATCGGCGAAGGCAGCGGGTCGCATCCACACTGTGAAATCCTCATTTTGAACCCCATTGTTATCTGGATTGTCTGGATCAAGATCCCACAAAGATCTATCCCAGTCTAAAAAATGTTTTTCTTGAGACTATACTGACATGACATAATAGACAATATTACACTTTCTAATTTCTGTCTGACCTCTGGGCTTAGTAAACTTTTGCCAGATGGAGTGATTCCTATCATTGAACTCAGGTGGATTTTTATATCTAAACTTTAAGTCTGTAGCCCAAGCAATTCCCTTCCTCTCCTGTGGAATCATTTCCGGTTCTTTTTCGTTATTGAGAAGGTACAGCTGGATGGAGTCGTTGAACATGGAATTGGCTAAGGATCCACATGGATAGTAAATCTTCCCGTCCGGATCTGTTCGGAAATATTGAATTCAGTAAAAAGGGATAAATGATGGTGGTTCAGGTTATGAAGAATGTTTACCCTTATCTAATGGCTCGCAGTTTTTTGCAGGATCATTTGGTTCTGCTGCAGTCCCAAGTTTTCCCAGTAGTTGGTCATCGTCCCTTGATGCGGCGTACTGGCGTACATTCTGGTGAAAATTTTTGAGTGCGTAGTACATATAAATTTTCTTTCCCTGTGAGGAATAAAGCAGACTCGTTCATAAAAAGGGAAATTTGCCTAACATTTTGCAATTCTGAAAGCTTATCAACAAACTTTAATTGGCTTCTCGAGCTCAAACTCCACTTCGCATTTGCATATATTCGACTCATTTCCAGTCCATCCTGCTGGCGATCGGATGTACTCTGCACAGGTTGAGGACACGTTTTCGTTGACAGCTTTGCAGTCTGTGTAGTCCACGATTTTCTTTTTCATTTCTGAAGAACTATCAGTGGAAATTATAAGTACAGCTACGCCAAGTGGTACCAACAAGATTCCAAACCCAATAAAAAGTGGAGAGACTCCGCTAGCTCGATACTTAGGTGACCACGACCATGTCTCCTGTTGCTTTAGTCGCTCCCACCACCCTAGCCACCCTGATAATAAATGACCGGAAGCAAAAAATAGTTTAAATTTAAAAGACTAATTAATCACGTAAGTAGCTCCTATTGTATAAAAAACTCATCACACTGCTCATTCATTGATTGAATTGTTCACAGACAGACCTTTGTGCTTTGTTATGGACTTTCCTCCTGAGCTTCCTCCCATTTTCTATTTTAAGTTATAAACAACAACTTTAAAAAAATACTAATGCAAGTTTAGAGCTGTTAAACGAAGCTGAGCAAAATTAACAAAATCTCATGTATCTTTCAAAAATTTGTGATCTGGCTGGCAAACTAGTTTTTCAAACGTGTTGTATACTGGAACCAAAAATTACTTGTGATTAGATAAGAAAACTGCTAACCACTTTATACATTACTCATCTTCTATTGACTATCGTCATCAATACATCACCACCAGGAATTTTTTTAGGAAGAATAAGGGTAGCACATAGGATATAATAGCGAGGAGATAAGATAAGTTTTTATCAATGTATCAATATTTAAAGTGCTATGCAGACCCAGTTGGGGAACGTAATATTACTACGCTCGGTACTGCCACTGCATTTAACCAATGCAACAAAGGTACTTTATAAACGATAGACGGTAATACCATCACGATTCACGGTATATTTGAAGGATTGTATGTATGTTTAATGATTTGCATATGCTTGGAAAAATAGAAGTTTCTAAGAAAACCTTTACTACTCAATAGCATGCCATTCAATTCCAAAGATAAAAATTCATAGAAATGCTTTTACGGTATACAATTTCGGGTTTCTGTTTAACTTTATTTTATTACATCAAACACAATACACAATTTTAACTTAACATCACATCTGCCCAATCATAGCGCAGGACAAACGACAAAATAACTATGCTTAATCGCAATATAATTATTTGTTTAAAAAAGACTGGAACTTAACACAATGGTTGTACTTAAAACTACACGGTTTGAAGATAATTCTTCTATCACAGAGGCATCTATAATTTAGTACACGTTGATGGGTATATATTTTGCTTCAATAACTTACGTTTTAAATTAAATTAGGTATATTTAAACTTTAAAAATGCTTAAACTCAGAACAGATTCGTTAACAAAAGTCTTTCAACATATTTTTTTACCAACCAAGGTTAAAACTTTTAAAATATTAATTACCATTTATTTTTAGACTGCTTGTATATTTGTATACACATTAAAATATGGCAGACAATGTGCCACTATGTAAAAAAACAATTCTGTCCTGACTTTTACAAAGGCACATTGATGCAAGTTGAACCCCTCACAAGGATCTACTAAAGAGTAAGCTCAAAAATAAGGAAGCAACCAGTTTTTTAAAATTTTACCTATTTTCAAAAAAATAATTGAAATGTATGAAGAGCACCTATAAAAGCATTTGTCAGATCTGCATGCTATCAGGTCAAAAAATAAATTAAAATGGCAATGCGGAATGTACACGGATAAGGTTGCATAGTCTAAATAAAATAGGAACATTCATGGAAATTACCATTAAGATTGTGGAGCAATTGTATTTGTGATATAAGGGATGCATTTCACTCACTACTACCTACTTTATTACTATTTGTGGTAAAGAATAGTAAATGGGATAAAAAATGGTTCTCATTGCTTTAACAGTGACTATGTCAGTTTACTGCTTATGTTGACTTTTTCTTCCTGGAGCCTCTTGGTGACAGGTAAGAAATTGTGCCTGTGGAGGTGCCAGGATTAAGCTTTGAGTTTGGAACTAAAAAAGGCCTAACTCTTCCCACACGATTGGATCGGTAATGAAGACGCTGGATAATACTGGCCAACGGTTTATCTGGAAATAGAGTCTTCAGAATGCCTTCAAACAGAACCAAGGTTAGGCGTCGATTGAGAACTCGATTTTGACACACGTCGAACACGCACAGGACTCCGCGTCTTGTTGTGTCACTTCCAAGCAGTCTCTTCAACTCATCTAAAACGAGCAATTAGATATTTTATATTTGGTTAAATTCCAATTGGCACTAGCGGAAACGGAGATACATCAGGACTTTCTAATAGACAAGTACCTGATATGCATGACAAAAGTCCTGCCTTGGCAGCAACCCTGGTCCTCATTTTTGTTGTGCTATCTCTATTGCTACTACTTTGGCTAATTCTTTGACCGTTTGGCCATAGGGCTCTCCTGAAATAATCACG
The DNA here is from genome assembly GCA_027744115.1 of Acrocyrtus sp. NNG-2020. Classification (NCBI taxonomy): domain Eukaryota; kingdom Metazoa; phylum Arthropoda; class Collembola; order Entomobryomorpha; family Entomobryidae; genus Acrocyrtus; species Acrocyrtus sp. NNG-2020. The sequence continues at coordinate 11,823 of JAHZND010001785.1, read as the reverse complement.
CAATTCAATATTATTAAGTACAGAAATACGGGTCTAAGTACTTTGTGTATTCTTTTTGTTTTTTAAATTATAAATTTTAATGTTGTATGCTCACTGCAAATTCCGGAGATAGCCAGAAACTCTGTCAGGTGATGTAAGATATGCCACGTAGTCCACAATTCTTCTGTTGATTGTGTCCCCAAGCATAGCCTATGAAGGGAAAATGCAGTTGCGCATACGCACGAAAAATTATATTTTTGAATTCAACTTTCTTGTTCTCTGAATTATTATGCCCAAAAATCTTTTACCTTCAAAATTTCTCGGACGAATGCAACTATTCTTCTCCTCAACCACTGATTTCGTGATTTTAAGTCGAAAACTTCATCCATCATAAGGAGTATAATTCGTAATGGAATATTGTCGTCCACCTATTTGTCAATTACATAACGCAATTACAATTAATATCTTATACAAATAACATAACTACAATATAATATATTATGTTAATTGAATTTGCATTTACTACAAACCTCAGTGTCTATTGAGGAACCGACTTTGAGTGTGTTGAACTGATCCGACTCCGGTGACTTGGAAGTAAACATTTTCGTGAACCCGTCAAATGTGTTGATGAAGGAGTCCGGAGCACTTTTCACAGCATGGGTTACTGTTTTTACAGACTGTTTCAGAGGATTCACAAAGTTATCCAATTTCTCACTCAAATGCTTCTTTTTCACAGTGTAGTTTCCGGGCTCCAAAAAGTGAAGGAGAGCATCTTGCAAAGATTCTCCGAAACACTAAAACAATACAATATTTGCTTGTTCATACTTCTAAATCTAAATAAAAAACTAGAAGTTATTTTATACTATTCGCTTTTATAATATTGAAATTACTGGTTCGTTTGTAAAAGAAAAAATAGTTTGCAGATATTTGTTTAAGGCAGCCATTCGTTTTTCAAGGAAAGCTCTGTCAGTAGTACCAAATGCTTGCTTGCCAGGAAACTCTACTTTATTCATCCTCATCCACTTTGACTTGATCCACTGGTGAAAGTCGTAGAAATCTGAGTAGCGTCTGTAGATATGCCACTTTCTCTCGACCCCATCTGTAAAATCCTTTCTTGTCACTTCCACAGCGTAAACCCCATACTGTTTCCCTTTCTCTGATGTCAGTCCAGCTTCAATAATTGCTGCTCGTAATCTATATTTTTTGTCTAGATAGGCCCTTTCCCAATTAAGTAGTTCATCGGAGCGTAAGCCTAACGACTGCATTCGATGTTTGAGACAATCACGACACGTCTGAAACTCGTCAATGTCTTTGTACTGAGTTTCCATAATGTCCTCTTCCAACGATGCCAAGTCCTCATCTTCATCGTCCGATCCGCTATTTGCGGACATGCTGTCTGCCTTCAGTAAATCCAATTCCATAAGACACTTGATGTACAGTTTATTACGAATAAATGAAGGATAGTATTTTTCAGTATTTTGCATGAGATCCACTAAGGTTTCTTGAATGTCATCAAATAAAGTTAGCCTAATTGACTCCGTTCTAAGCTGGATATGGAAACGCTTCACCACATTCTCTGGTAATTTCACTTTGTGTACCGCCTAAAAGAGTTCAACATTAACTAAATGGTTGCCGATAGGTAAATACTTTTTATCGATTTATAAATATGTATTCGAAAAGAATTTCGTACCGTTTCTGACAAAAACTCGTCATAAACATTTGATGCTGAATCTCGCAGGCATTCTAACATTGCTTGGTTATTTTCTGTTTCGTCTTTACCCATTACCACGTTCTGGTTACTGTTCTCGATTGCTAGTAACTGGCTATTTGCTGAATTTTTCCATGCTGCATTAAGATATAAATCAAATTTCAAAGCGTCAGAATAAGTTACTTGACTTAGATTTTAATAAACAGCCGAAAGAAAATACAAAATAAATATTAAATGGTCTTTTTACCGTGGGTGTTCAGAAAAAGGAGAAGAATGTTAGTTCCTCCAACTGAATTCATGTAATCGAGGAAATAGGACATTGCAACGCTATCTTTTAGAATTTCGAGTAGCGTTAAATTATGTAACTTTACTCCCGGTGTCATCAAGTAATTTTGCCATTCATCATTTTGCCAATCGTCTTCACCCCCTTCCTTCAACGAGCTAATTCTCTGTTCAACTGCTTTCCTAATTAGAGTGAGATACTTAGCCTGCTGCTTCATTGAACTGTCATCTCCAAGCTCCTGTTGCAAATGCTTCTACAATGATAGCATTTAAACATTCAAAGTCATATCAATTTGATATCATTTAATTTAAAAATGCAGCCAAACGTAGCTAGTGTAATATTAATTTACAGAAATGTTTACTTACCAATTCTTTATATTGCTCCTGAAAGAATATATCGACTGCAGTCATCTCTTCTTGACTGTCACTAGTTCTTATCACAGATAGGAAAGCTTCTCCCGAAATAGGAAATCCCTGGCACTAGAAAGTAGTAAAAATTATTAATAATAATTTATGATAAAAATTTAAAAAAGCTATATCGATTTCAAACGTTGTGCTTTGTTCTTCACTTACCAACCACACAATATACTGGTTAACAAAATCTGGATCGCTTATCAAATTGAGGACTGGCACTAAAACGTAATGAACAACTAAATCTTGGGCTAATACTCCAATGGGATTACAATTATAAATGTCAGGTGGCAACAAGAGATACATGATGCTTTCCAAGATTCCATTCAAGTAGTCTGTGGTCGGGAAAATTAAATAAATTGATTCAATGAGTTTTGACGAGTTAATATTGTAAATTAAAGGCTAAGAATAAATCAAAGCCCAGAATAGAATAGAAACAATATGCGTAGAAAGCATTACCTTGTAAATGCGAATCATCTATGCAGACCATATCGCGGCATAGGTTCTTTTCCATATTTGCCTCCAGATCAAAAAACTCCGATAGCAGGTCACGGTTAGAATTTTCTTTGACTTTGTTCATTGCAGTGCGGTACAGTCGCAAATGAGATGCTGCGTCATCTACAAGACTAGTTGTGAGAAATGGAATCCAGTCGATTTCTTTAACTCTGAATCAAGAAAAAAATTACCAATTACTTTTCTAACGGATCCAATTAAACTATTTTAATTCGGAAACCGTTATCACTACCTTGAGGACAGGTTAACAATAATTTCTTGAAGAGCTTTCCTTAACTCTTGAATGAATTCATCATCCTCACTGACATAATCGTACCAAGAATGGATATAATCACGAAGCACAAAGTCTATCATTTCGTGTACAGTTTCGTCGATAATTGCAGATCCACTAAGGCGCATGTCCATTTTGGAACGAGGGGACCTGCTGGTTACTGACAATGAAGGTAGTTTTTCTGTCAACTCCCGCTTTACATTACCGCTGGACTGATTCACTGAATCGTAGTATAGCTTGCAACATATCCTGCAACAATGAAAAGTTTATGAAATTAAAATATAAATATAACAAACTTTTAAAACAGTAAAACCAGAATTATATGATGTCTCGTACCCGAAGAGAGCTGCAAGCAGCACCGTCACTATGAATATGACGAATTGCACTCCAAATATCACAAACACTCCAAAGCAGACACCTGCGACATAAAGCCACTTGGGCTTTATGAGCATCAATCTTTCCATGACTCTGATCTTGGACTGACTGCCTTTTTTAATTCCAATGAAATCTAGATACTTTTATCTACGATGGACAAAGAGGATGTTGAACTTCATTTTCATTCTATAGACCAAAGGAACAAAAATAATATAAAATAAAAATTACTAAATTGCAATCATAAACAACTGAACAGTAATAACAATAATGGTTAACTTTAAATGCAATTTGTTCTTTTTTGTCTTCTTACCTTGTTCATGTTCATCACCTACATAGCAAAACACATCGGATTCCAATCTTTAACTCACAAATCACCTAAGTTAGACTGAACGGAGGACTAGGGTCCTAAACGGCGCAAGCAGGAGGGTCACGTGCAATTAGCCATCATATTTATTTACTCATAATTAGCAACTAATGCCTTGATGGATCGAATAGATTTACTGAGCAGTATCTATTTCCAAAGTGTATTCAATGTTGATTTTTCTACCATCCAACATCCAATAAAGGTTGAAGTGGGTACCTGTGAAATCAATATGCCTATTTAAAAATTACATACTGTAGATCTTAAAGCTTATGGTTTGTAATTTTAAAACCCATTCCACAATCAACACAGTAAAGTCAACAGTTATGCTGCACAACTTGTGCAGTAAATAGCAATGACAGTCAAACTTCATTCTATAAAATTGTCAGCTCAGACTGTTGCTTCTAACACTAGTACCTATTAAAAGTGCGGTCATAAATTCCAACTTACCACTGATATCCAGACATTTAAAAATCCGATGCTCCAGAGAAGCGGAAACTGGAACTTGAACCGTAGAACATACGCGGTGGATGTTACTGTTGTAACTGGTAAGTCATCGACACTACTTATATTTTAGAGAACTCTGCTACTAGCTCTGTTAACCAATCCACATTATTACAAAAACTTCTGATTGCTGAGGAGATTCATTCCACCTTCCAGTTCCAGTATTCATTACTAACCAATGAATCTTGGTCAGTGTCTCTGTTATCAAAAACAGCACATTGGCGACTTTTCTTGGATTCACGATTCACGCTTCTTGTCTTGTGATAATGACTTGATCGGTGGAGATGGGATTAGGGCGTGCATTCAGCATTGTTCCTTTTGAGCCAACAAAAAATTTGCGAAGACATATCATCTGCCTTCCCTTCTTGTCGTGTGTGTCTTGTATATTTTCCCTAAATCTGGCTAGTATTATTTTGCGAGCTGTTTTGTATTTTGAGAAGAGATGTGAACTTGTATTCTGCGCCAAACATCCCACGATAACAACAGTCAACAGTACAAGTACAAAAGCACAGCTGCTGCTGTCTATTTCGTACAGATGTTGGTCTGTCTGTCTCTCAGCTCAGGTCTGTGGTTCTATCCTCATTAACATTTGTGTGGATTCGCAATAAAGGTGTCAAATGGCAAATGGCAAAAATGCAAAAGAAAACTCTGGAAGAACTGAGTCCCGATCCCCTTCCTCCACACTGCATACCGCTTCTAGTAAAAGAGCGACATCCAATTCATTTATTTCCTCCATTCCTCCTTCATCCAATCCCACATCCAATGCCTCTTTTATCACTCGTTCCTAAGTGCTTTCCATATCTCTCGATCTCCACATCTCCCTCCCAGTCCCAGCAGTCAGCCCAATTTTTGCACCTAGAAAACCTAAGTTTGCATTGTCTTTTTGTCTTACTCGGTGCTGTTATGTTGCTGAATAAATTGCAAAAAACATTACAGTACAGATCCCGATCCCACCATATCACACTCATATCTAAATCCACCTCGGTGCTATTATGTTGCTGAATAAATTGCAAAAAACATTACAGTACAGATCCCGATCCCACCATATCACACTCATATCTAAATCCACCCCCGCTTGCTGCTTGCTCCCACAAGCCACAAAACATTCCATTATTAATAGAGTAAAACATTATGGGAAGTTTGCAAACTCTATGATGTAAATGCGTAGTACTCGTTTCGTTACTATATGTGAGTTGTAATTGCAAAAACGCCTTTTGGTTTTATTGCAAATATTTGGTTGAATTACTACTATTACCAGTGCAAAGCATAAATCAAATGCATAAAACGTGTTAAAAATGTAATTTAGTATATTAGCATTATTAGGTGCTGAGGGTATTCATGAAGTTGTGTAGATGAAGTACGAGAAGCTAGTAATTGCGTTGGTAGGTCGTTTATTATGCTTTTCGCACAATATGTGGGAGAGAGGGACTCGGAAACTCCTTGCCACCTGCTTTCCGGGCACATAGTGCATACTTTTGAATATAACAACGAGGCTGTAATACGACTTCTTCTCACGTTCATTGACACTTGCGGACAGGTGTTTTGGTTTGGTGCTGTAATAATAAGATGGCAGTAAAACAGTTTTGCAAAAAAGTAACGGATGGGGCCTTTTAAAGAAACGCTGATGAGTATAAGGAAGTGAGAGCTAAGCCTTTGCTTTGCGATTATTGTACAGCATTTAAATATGCAGGAATATTGTACATAGATAATCACAATCAGTAATCACCAGCAAAGCAAATATAGGTCGGATGGCGGATATAATTGGTTTTATTGTTTGAGATAGGATTAAAAATGACATGACAAATTGAGACGCAAAGAGGAAAAGTATTGGTCCCATGTTCTCACACGTCCGCGTCCTCTCCTCCTCATATAGCACCTTTTTGTCATATTTACCAAATTACCGGATGAAGACAAAAGGCAAGCAATTTCTCAAAAATGCGAAATGCACCACCATCTAAAACTAGCATTTTAGATAATAATAGTATACTATTTATTTATGTACATTCCTGTCAAGACTTGTTAGACTAATCCGTACAAAAATAACTACGAAAAACATTCAAACTTTTACAGGTTACAACTAGGTTTAATCCTTTTCCGTGTATATCTATCCCTCACGGCATCATTATCATCATCACCATCTGCCGAGAATATAACATGCAAACGAATGGGATTGTTAGAGTGCCTTTTGTGCATTTGGTCTACCTACGCAAAAGTTAATTAGAAAAGGAAAGATTCTTCAAAAAGACGCTTTCGCCTTTCTGTGCTCAGGGAAGAGTTATGTATTGCATGCAAAAGCTCGTAATAAATGGGATGATTACAGAGAGGCATCGGATGAGTTACAGGACTCACTATCACTATCAGTCACACAAACATCCACATCCCTTGTCGCTCCTGCCCTGCTCTTCTCCCATTTTTCTTAATTTTGTATAAAAAACAGGAAAAACACCTCATCTCCTCTACCACGCAACCCCACCACCACCACCACGAAAATCACCTTTTTAGCGTAGCTATTTCGCTATTCTCATGCACATGTGGTGTCAATAATGTCATTCCGACTCGCAATCTACTCAGCTCGTTTGCTCGTTATAAAGTGAGCAGGAATAGGAGCAAAATCACGTAACATTTCTATGTATTTAGGTACACCACATCAATTATTACCCTTCTTCTCTCTTCCCCATTTATCCCACTAACAATAGAGCTTTACCCAAGCTACAGAATGAGAGAAGACAAGTTGAAAAGCTCAAACGCAAACGCATTCATATTCTCACATGCTACTTTACTCTATCTGCACTCACTACAAGCCACACGCATTTTTGCATTTGACATTACAATCGGATTGCATAAGCAGGAAAAAAGGCTGTGGAATCTAGGATATGTTGTAAAAGAGGATAAGAAAAAAAATTAAAAAATGGAAAATCGTCGGAAAACAAGCAAAAAAGAAAAGGAGAGATGACCGATGAGGATGAGCCTCATGGGTTCAGTGCTTACTTTTATTTTCTTCAAAAAATTTCTAGTCCTGTCATGTCATGAAAAGGAGGAGAAAAAGGGTGAAGAGAGCGAGAGAACAGACAAATATGAAATTTGAAGGAGCTGAAGCTGAAAAAGAAGAAAAAAGGAGAAAAAGCGGAAGGGACAGTAGGAAAAAACGGGGAAGGAAGGAGAACGGAGAACATATGAGTATGAGATGAGAACCAAGTTAGTTTCCATTTTTTTACATGATACCGATACCGAGATACGGATATGCAATACCTACACATGCTTTTATAGTAGCTAGTGCTGTGCTGCCGCTGTGCTTGTGTTTACGTTTACCTCTTCTGCTCTGTTCTAAGCCTCTATCCTTCCTTTTCAGGCCGATGAGTTTTTTGTGAAGTCGTCGGAGTAAGTGAAAACGGGAAGGTAGCTTTTGCACTGCTTCTTGCACTCTTCTGTCTGTAGTTTGCATTTATACTTTGAAAGTGTAAGTGTAGGTAAAAGAAATTATTTTTGTGACCGTGATTGCGATGATGTCGTTAATAGTGTGATGAATTTTTATCGCGATATTGTGTGGATTGCAATTTCCTGATAAAAATTGGAGCAGTGGCAGTGAATATTTTGTTGAGTACTTGAGTAGAAGTAGAAAGTTTGTATTTTGCTGGGGACAAAGGAAGGAAGTTTGACAAAAGTAATGGTTTGCAGGAGGAAGAGGGTTATAACAGTGCGTTTACGTCATACCTGAGGTAAGGTTAATTGGTAGACTACTAAATATTAAATATATGTACCTACGTAAATAGATTGGTGATTTGTTGATGATGGCATGGAATGTGACATGAATAGACTACGGACCACTGACCGTAGTGCTACCTAAAGTACACAAACTGTGTGATTTGATGTAGTTTTGTTTTTGTTTTGAATGTTGAAAATGTGAAAGTCGAATTAATGTTGAAATTGAAACCTTCAATTTTATTTTGTTCATTTTGTAATGTGCAGTGATTTTTTGCACGTGGCTCAACTTAAGTAGATAAAGGAAAAGGTGAATAATAATAATAACTCTTTTGGGGTGGCTTTTAACCCATTTCTTTAGTTGGAGGTTGGAGGCATTTCAAGGATTGCGAGTGTTTCCGCGAATAGGCTGATTGCTAGAAATTAGAAGTTTATCGAAGCCTCTTCACTTGGAACGTGGTTTAAATGAAGACACCATAGTGGTTGTAAAACCAACGGAATGCATCGTTAATCAACGCAAATAGACAAGAGAAGACAGCGGGTTGCGAAGAAGAAACGCAAAACATTACAGCAGCTGACTGTTAGCAATTTTTCGCATTTTAATACATACATAATCAAATACATTATAAAACGAAGTACCTACATGGCAAGTTTTGTAAATTCTCAATGATGATTTTAATTTATGTTTCTAGAATTATGGACTGGTTAAATGTTATTGTTAAGCAATTTCTGCTTTTGGAAACGTGATATCTGCTCGAAACGACCAAATACCGTGATATCGAAAGTAAATTGATGAATCATCTGTGTGAGAGTTGTAAAGAAGAAATACATTTTATTGAAAGGTTCGTTAAATGTTAGAATATAGAATGTAACTGATGATTCAGATTTTTTTGTTTGCGGTCCGGTCCGAAATTCTTTAAAATTTGGATTTATAATTTGGATTTATTTTAATATAAATGTTTTTTACCGATAGGTAAAGAGGTTGAAAAGACAAAGCGACGTAAAATGAATGACATTGGGGGAAACTCATCTTCAAGCAGTAACGGCGGAAATGTATCGGATTCATCTATGAATACAGGTTCGGATTCCAAACTGTGTCGAGATTTTATTCGGAATGTTTGCCATCGGGGAAAGAACTGCAAATTTATTCATCCCGAGAACATAAAGATCAGGAGTGATCCTATATTCTGTCACGATTTTCAGCAAAATCGTTGTCACAGGCCAACATGTAAATTCGTTCATTGTAGTAGGGAAACAGAAGAGAATTTTAAAAAGACAGGTATGCTGCCGGATAGTTTGTGTGATAATAGCGACGGGCATAGCCGGGGGAGTGGAAATGGAAATGGAGGTCGATCAACATCGAGAGGAAGTAGTGATGCAATCACGAGAAATGTCAAGGTGGTCAGTAGAAGTAGCAATGGGAACACTCATATGGACAGCTACAGTCACTCACCGGAAATTCCAGTGTGCAAGGACTACATGAAGGGGCTTTGTAATAGGCCTCCAGGCTCCTGTAAGTATCGACATTTAAGCCCTCAAAGTGACGGAAGAGCTAACCGGAGTAATGGCAGTGGTAGAAGCATGAATGGCAGTGGACTAAGTGGGTTAAGTGGAAGAAACGGAAATGGAGCAGTTAGACGCAGGGGCAGTGACGGTTCCTATGATTCAGGTCCAGAGAACAAAAAAATCAGAGCCAATGATCATTCCGCATATGGTTTCGGGATGTTTAGAGAAGAGTTTAATGAGGACTACTATGTCGGCAGTAATGTTGTAAGGGGCTATGCTGCCTTACCGCCTTCTACCCATAGTGAAACACATCAAATGCATACTTCCGCTTCCGCTACTGCCGGTCATCACGTTCCAGCTACATCTGTTCCAGATAACGGGTTTTCACAATTTCAACAAAATCCAGCATTTGCTGTTGCTGGTTCAAACAGAAACGGGTATACCACTGGAGGAGGAGGTGACACGTCCGTTGCAGCCTTCTTGCAGTCTGCTGAAACCATAAAGGCCCTAGAGGACGAAAATTTCATGCTGAAAAGACGGATTGAGGAGCTAAAAACTTCAAATGAGTTTCTTCTGAGCCAAAATGCTCAACTGCGCCTGAATTCTTCATTAAGTGTGAGTAGAAGCAATGTGGCAGTAGAAAATGTGCAAGTTCAACCCGGTGTCGGAGTAGCAAGTGTAGCCAACGGAGTTGTTCAAACAATGGTCTCAATGGCTCAGCCAATTGGCATCACACCATCTTTAAGTGTAGCTGCGACACAACCGATGTCGACGATCTCAACATTGCCAACTGTGTCTATGCCACCGGTGTCTATCAGCCAAGCGCTTCCGGTGGTTTCTATTTCTCAGCATCAACCAGCACCTGTGTACTCCATGGTCACCACGCAGGGTGTTCTCTCACAGCCTCCCAATCTTTCCTAATTTTCACCTCACTACATTTGGTCTCACATTAACTACTATACTCTGTAACAACAATAAGTTTAAATAGTCCTCCACTTTAACCTGTTTTCCACATCCACTTTTTATTGTCGTCGTATCGTGTGTAATTTTTTACATGTATAGAACATGGAAGCATTTTCTGGCTGTACGCTATGCACTAAAATAATAACTAATGGAGAGCAGAGATAGCTATAGGTGTACATAGAGAAAAGGTAGCCGACTTCGTTTTTTAAGCGTTGATTTTCGAATCGATTGATCGGATTGATTATAGTACATACTGGTAGATTATTATAGTGTGAGTACCTTTAAACATTTTAGGAGACACGTAGATTTTATAAGAATCGTGAGTAGATTGTAACCTTAAATTTTAATAACAATAATAGCACTTTGTAAATATAATTCACTACAAAAGAGGTAAATGGCTAATGTAATTCTTTAATTTTTAGTATTAAAATAAAAAGTACTTATACTAGTTTGTAAAACGAAAATTTCAGCTACGAGACATCTATCAAACCTCTCTTTAGTTTTAGTTCTAAATGCGTTACTTTTTCAGTTGTAAAGTAAAATTATAATGTCAAAAATATTTCTTTCAAAATTAGCGATATGCATATGCTACATAATTTTCCATGATTGTTGATCGTTTTATAACTTATGTCGAAAGAAACCTTCACCATATCATTATTGTAGGACCGTATGCATTTTTAAATATTTGTGAATGAACTGTTTGTTGTTAAGTAGGTTGTGTGAGATGAGTCTGACATTTGTTGCATTGTTTGAACATACCTAATAGAATTGAGTCATAAGGGAGGGTTTTTTTTAGATGGAATGTTAATATTTGGAAAAACAGCAATATTATATTTGGGTAACATTTTGGTTGGTAGCTCACTAGTATTCTGGTACGGTATTTGTCTGTCAACAGGATTTTCCGTCATATGAAATAATGAAAATAAGTGTCAATGTTTTACTATACTAATATAAAAGCACGAAAGCAACTTTGAAACTTGAAGTTAAATATACTTGTACTATAAAATGTAACTGTAACGTGTATAAATTAATTAACGTCCCTGTGAGCTTCCTCGCTCTCGAAAAATTGTCAAAATAACGAAAACTCAAATTATAACGGAAAACACGTTCTAAATTTAAATTTATTCATACAATATTCACGTTTTTAGCAAAACAAAAAATGTGCAGTTCATTGCTGTGTTTGCATTGCACATTGCACCTACACACACGATGATTTTTAGATGCATTTTGTAAAAACCTTCATTGTGTACA
>JAHZND010001784.1:0-22049 GCA_027744115.1 Acrocyrtus sp. NNG-2020 | reverse complement strand
ATGCGTACATCTGTAATCATCCTTTCAATTCTTTTTAGATTTTTGCTCAATTTTGGAATTTAATGACAGGAGAAGAAAAGGAAAAAAAATCTATTTATTCACAACCGGAGAACTTCTTTCTTTTTCTTGAAAATAGAGTGGGAAATGAAGAAAAATGGGAACGCGAATAAAGAAAATTCAGTGAAAAGAAGGGGAGCGGCTAGCAATATATTACGATAATAATAATGCATCATCATGATATGACGTAGTTTTGGGAAAGTAGTAGTGGGAAATGGAAAGAGCCCTATTTAAATGGAGACCACTCTACTGCTTTTAGGTTGTATTTATGAGAAAATATTTGAGTGGGACTGCACCTCTTTACAAAAAAAATTCGGAGAAAATGGTAGGTCGGAACTATAGTTGTGCTATTGGGGTAAAGTGAGAAAACCCAGGTAAAAAGTATTTATACAGTATACAGTATGAAAGGGAGTGTAGGAAAGTAAAAAAAAGAGCTTAATCGTCAAGGCGTAAAAATGTCTGTTAAAGACGAGAAGACGTGGGTGGCGTGGAAGTGATATTTTGAATCAAGGGAAACGCTGAAACTCATGAAAAATAAAATCAGTCACATCTTTGAAAATGGAATATGAAAACCCCAAACGTGTCTCATTTTACATTTTCTGATAAAAGTGTGAGATTGTAGAGCTGTATGTAAACTTGAGAATTAGCCATTTAAAGTGATGTTGGAATCGAGTGGAAAAAAACTTTTATTTCCACAACTGAAGCTGCTTTTCTATTTTAAAATGCCACTATGTTAAGATCCAAGTTAGCGCTTGTTGCAAGTAACACATTAGAATGATAAGCTGTAATACAAGCTAAAATTCAGAGGAATTTTCTGTTTTGGTGGATACATTTTTCGTGGATGAGTAGGTATGAAAAAGCGTCTCAGATATTTAGAAAATTGTAGAAAAGAGCAGACGGCAGCTCTAAAAAAATTGTTCTATTTTGGTGAGTTTAATATTTAGAAAATATATATTTTTGTGTTCTTTCGTTGCAGAAAATGTTCTCTTTATGCGAATAAAAACGCTCATTTTAAAATGTGCACAAAGCAGCACAATGGTGAAAGCGTCAACCGGGATACGCAGCAGTTGTGGAATTAAAGGCAAAAACGCGTAAATAATTTGAGACGCGTAGGTACATATTTTTCGACGACAGCGACAGCAGTGATGATGGTACTCTTAGGGATATTAGATGCATTTCCCACAATTAATCTTGTCATTTCTCTTGAATATGTCATTTTTCTTGTAAGGGGAAATCTAGACACAGCTTCATTTTCTCCCCGCACATTATACCACTTTCAATCACGAGAATGGAGGAAAAACTGCACGGGTACTGGTATTGCCATTGCCTCATGGTAGTAATGGGAACTTTGAGCGCTTTCAATTTAAGAAAAGCCTGGCTTGGAATAACAATGCGAATAATGGAGCTTGCTACAGATCAGATTTTCAGTGTATTGAAACTTTTGTAGGCTGCTTTTGTTTATTTTCCGAGATCTGGGAATGAATAGCCAAGTTGAGTAGGCGCTGACCAGCACATTTCTCTTTTCATTCTGTACTCCGAATTTATTTACGCATGATGACTATCACGAGATGAATTTTCCATAATGGCGAGCCTTCTCAAAATAAATAGAAGTGGGAAGTGCTTCCGGGAAAATGTCATTAGGCGTGAGTGCAACGGTCCGATTTCTCCGATTTCAAGTTTACTTTTAGTGAAATTGCTATAAATGCGTTCTAATGTAATGAAACGAATTTTTTCCGGAAGTGCGTTGATGTGTGATTAAACGTTACAAAAGCATGCGGAAAACATAAAAAGCTGTAAAAAAATTCGGTTTACGCAACTGCAAACTCGTGCGTGCATAATAACGAGCAATCCCTTCTGCTTTTGGCCGTGGTTAAATATTTTGCTGTTTTTCTCTTTGCAAACATTTTTTACTAGAAAAANTCTCTTTGCAAACATTTTTTACTAGAAAAATATCTCAAAATCCATCTTCCTTTATTGACTCGTGTAATGACAACCAATCAATCAAAAATACTTCATCTCAACCAGCGTATTTTACAGCCATCTGTTTCATTTCCTACGGCCTTGAATTTTACTCAAAAACTTTTTCCTCTTCTCGAGCGACTTGCCTTGTCTGAAAAGTTTCTGTGTGCTCACAAAAAATGGTGAGGCACACGCCAAGGGATACTCAAATGCCATTTGATTTCTCCTTCCCATTTTTGCATTATTACCCTTCTCCTCTCCTCTACTAGTGCTGGTCAAGTTGAAACAAACAAAAAAAGGTATTTTTTCAGCAATCCCCAAGAAAAAAAACTACTTTCCAAACTTTCTCTTAAAATACTGAGACTTTAGAGAAAATACGCGTTATTTTCTGTTCAGTCATTCATCCCGTCAGACAAGTCAAGCCGAAGTCAAGTTAAACTGAGATCAAGTTTTGGAGCAGAGCAGAAAAAAATGGGCCTTAGCAGAACAGAAAATGGCATCCACATCAGAAACTGACCATTACGGCCTAGAAAAAAAGAGAAAACTCGTGGGAAAGCTGGGGGAAAAGTACTGAATTGGAATATTCTAAACTTATTGGCCAGCTCCTATATCCCAGTCCTTTTCTAATAGGAGAATGAACGGGAAAAAAATCTTTTTACATTGATGCCGAAAGATAACCTAAACTCTATCCGTCCACCATTTCCACTTATGTTCGACTGATGGACTGTTTCACTCAAGTGTTTACAACTTTTTTTCTCCCTGATGATGATGATCCACCATCGCCAAAATCGCCATCATGCTCTCCTCTCATGATTATTGCAGTATGTGGCTATATTGCTTTTTCTCTTTTTTCGTACAATCTCAAACCTTCAATATTGCGCACCACCCATGCCGAAGGAACCTTCCAGTTTCAGTCTCCGTATAGGTAGTGGCACACACAAACTTTTTTTTACCGCCTCCACTACCATCTCCGAAATGGATAGTGTTGCAGAACATAAATATATATTGAGCCCAAATGAGAATTGATGATGGAACATGACTTGCATGCACACTACCCAAAAAAAGTGAGTAGAGTAGTGGCGAGTAGTATTTGCAAAAAAATACTTTTTTCTCATTTCCTACACCGAAAAACTTTCGCCGAAATGAAGTAAAATGAACATCAGTTTCTCCGTCTATTAGATGATTTCTACGTATTACAAGATGGGCTTATTTTTAAGAAAATATTTGAGCAAAAATTGAAAAAAGAAACCTTTTTATTTTGTGTACGGGACTGAAAAAGAGTTAAAATCGAAAATGAGCTCGTTTCCCTACTTCCGCTTTCTTTCCTTTCAGAAATGCGAAATGACTTTAAGGGCATTTTCGGGTCCAAAAAAACTACTGTTTCCTTGATTCCCCGTTGTTGCTTCATCTTATCTATTGATCTGCACCAAGATGACTGGAAGTATGTATGTAGCGGTGATAGGCACATGAATATGCATTTTAGTCTATCCAAACGTCTTTTGGAAACTGCAATAAGAACGGAAAATGGGAGCAAATCAGCAATAGAAATCGACTCTGACTGGTTTACCCCGATAGTGGAAACTGATACAAAGAGTTATTAGCTGGAAATGGGAAATGCCTTGTTTTCCTGGCTATTAGAATGAAATGGATGAATGGAGTCTTGTAGTTTTGGTTTCAGCTACAAAAAAATATTTCCAGTCTGCTGCGTAGGCATACACGGCGCTGCTATTGTATACATTATACAGGGCTGCTTTAATAATGCAGTTTCTTTTCTTTGTTGATGTTTCTACTGGGAGCCACTTCCTCCATCTTCAATAGAAAAAACGGCGGAGTGAGAGTGAGTGTACGTCCTCCTCACTTGTTCCTGCAACAAACGGCGTACTGCGCTTGGCAATGAATCTGGCGAGATTCTAAAAATTCCAGTGAAATGTCTAGTGTTTATTGCTGGAGGGAAAAGGGAAAGGAAAAAAAATTCTCGAGTTGATGATGCTGTCCATACTTGCATAGCAAATCATGCACGAATATATATACAAGCTTGGGAAAGTAATGTTGGACACGGAGCTATGATGAAATTGCATGGGATCAAAGAGTCAAAAAAGAATGCAAACAGGAAGAAGGCTGATTTTTGATGTTGATAAATCTTTTGTATTTGTACAAGTTTTTGCGATAAGACAAGCTCTTTTTAAACATTCCTACACTGGAAAAAAAATTGTTCAGAGGAACTTTTTTTAGTAACATAAAAGAGAAAAGTATTAAAAACTTCCGAGAGTGTAAAGGCGCTCACGTTTTTAGATGGCAAAAGTGCACCGAAATATAGGGTATTTCTGTAATTCTATCCTGTTTCTGTTTCCATCTTTTCCCGTTTCCGACTCTGTCTCATATATCTTGGAAGTAAACAAAGAGTTGGTTGGTGTCTCGTCTAGCCGCTAGCATACAAATAGTCCCTTTTAGCTTCTAGCGGAGACAAATGAGCGAAAACAGGAAAGGTTTTCCGGACTAGAGAACACTTTTTTTTCTCCACCAGACAGTAGACTTATGGGCGCCAACGGATAATTGTTGCGTTGCCAGATAAATTATTCTTTGCTTGCATGGAAGTATACCTATCGAACAGGATATACGATGGAGAAAGGAGTGACGGAGGGAATTAGCTGTTTAGCTTTAAAAAAACTGTATTTAGGTTAGTGGAGTGGAGTCCATGCACATTTTTTAGTGATCGCTGTGATAAGGCCGCCAGTCATCAGATATTAAATTATGGTGGATGAACATGCACAGAAAATGAAGAAAAAAAAAGTTTCGACATGGACAGGAACCAGAGATAACATCAAAAGTGGAGAAATGAACACGAAAAAAATGTACATGCAAAAGCTCCCGCCCGTTATTTAATTCATCCTTTGTAGAGCGAGGGAATTACAATACATAAAATAGTACATAATAATAATTTTGAGTGACGAGCCCCCTAAATCTCGCAGTTGCTGGGGAGAGCTCTACACTGCACTACTGCAAGGTTGCGACAGCCACTGCATTTGTCATTTTAGAGGTCAGTCTACCAGT
Organism: Acrocyrtus sp. NNG-2020; assembly: GCA_027744115.1. NCBI lineage: Eukaryota > Metazoa > Arthropoda > Collembola > Entomobryomorpha > Entomobryidae > Acrocyrtus > Acrocyrtus sp. NNG-2020. The sequence goes on along the minus strand of JAHZND010001784.1, from coordinate 16,982 downwards.
GCTAATACACACTGACAGTTATTAATTTAGTGGGTATTTTTTTAAAAGACTGCGATCGCGATAAGACATAAACACTACATTATAGCCTCTCCAGAAATGCTCCTTTCTTTTACAACCTTGAAAAAAAACATTTTGCTTTTGTTCCTTTAAATGCAGTTTCGCTGTCGTATAAATCGTGTTTGACTAAGCACGTACATTTAAAAAGTAGACCTCCAAGTTGTGGCATTGGATTTGGGTAATTTATCTGCGAGCGTTTTTACAGTACGTCTCGATAGTGCTTCATCAATCTTTACAATTTCTAGTAGTTTATCTTCCTTGATTTGGGGCATTGTAAAAAACGCTTTTCAAAAATGTCAGTTTTTGCAACTTTATTTGAAAAAATACCTACCAATGTACCCAATATAAAATTAATTTCATTGTACATTAGCTATACATTGTATTGTACCTAGATACTCTGATTTCTTCTCATTCAGCCTAAAAAGTCAGTAGATTTAAGTACACATTTTCTGCATGATTCAAGACTGAACTTATAAAATACAAAAGGTTGGGGGCACCACTGTCAGTGTATCTCCACCATAGTCCCACTTGTTCCGTCTTCATCCAACCACCAAACCCTTTTCAGTTTGGAACTCCTAACAAGGGAAATGAAAAAGCCGCACAAGAAGTTTTTTTCTTCAGGAGTACTCCAACTTGTATATATCGGCCCAGTTCTTCCCTGGAAGAAATGAAGAAAAGGAAGGATCGCCATAAATGGTAGGAAGGAATCTCCAAGTAGCAGTGGGAGTAGTGGTTAGTTGAGCGGTGAAAGGGTCGTCAGTCGCTGTGGCAGTTGACTGAATGAAAAAGTAAAAAGTTTTCGGAGGAAGACAGTACACTGGGAGGTATTCATGTAAATAAACGAATGAAATTCAAAACTCGCTCTGAGATTCTCAAAAGGGAAGAATGCAAAGAATCACTTTGAGAAGTTATTCTATCTTCTATCCCTGCTCAAATAAAAATGTTGAGGAAATGCTGTGTAGGAGGAGGAAGATAGGAACCACGAGCACCGGTGGTTTTCCTTAAAGAGTAGAAAAGGGAAATATTAAGAAATTGCCAAATAGAAAGGGAAGACCTTGGTTTGCGAGAACCTGCCACACGTACACTTGCAGTTTAAGGTACACACAGGAAGTTTACTATTGTACAAATTCACATACCAAATAAAAGACGAGGGGAAATTTCCTTTGAGGGACTTCTCTCATTCGTGAACTCTTTTTTTTATTCGAGTACAAGCTGGAATGTGGTTTCGGAAAAATTTGTTGGAAAAAAATGCAATGTACTTCCCTTTCTACTCAAATCCACCCGTGCTGAACTGAACATTGCCAGGATGAAAAAAAAGAAACGAATTTATTCCAATCAAATTCATAAAGTAAAATTCCGCTCATTCTGGGAGCCCCATCCGTGAGATTTAAATTCTAGAGGGCTACTAGCTTCAATAAGTCTTATTTGATTGAGGGCCGAGTGTCTTCCGACATTTAACAAAAGGCTAGTTTCCCCCCAAATAGAACTGCTAATTCCTAATTAGGGCTGAATGACTTGAATTATTGAGTAAGTCGCAAGGCCTTTGCTACACTACCCAACTTTTTCCCTTTTTCTGGGTCAGGTGGCAAATCAACTTTGAAAAATTACTATCTTGGAGGGCTTGTCGGGTGCGTAGTAGAGAGCAACTTTTTGTATTACCTTATCATTCCAATTTGATTACATTAAGAAATAGATTTCAACTTTAGTTTCTACTCTATTTTCTCTTCTCTCCGACGCTAGACCCAGACTTATTTTTTCCGTCTGCCTCTTCCTCTGAAAATGAAGATGAATCTCGTCCATTACATTGAAATACTTGCAGCAACGCCAGCTTCCAAAAAAAAATTAATTATGCCTATTCATCTTCTATCGGCAAAAGGAGGCTTAGATCAGAAATGGAGTTTTTTAAGCGTCTTTCAAAAAAGTGGAACTTTATTCACTTCTATTCTTTCCCATCCCACAAGAACACCACAAGATCGCATAAAAAAGTCAACTCCTATCAAGTTTTATTTTTTAGGTCATTATTGTTTTCAAATAAAAAAAAGTTTGGCTTTTTTCCTTTTTTCCTTTTTTTTCTTTTTCTATTTTCTATTCCTTTTATTCAAAATTTTTCTTACTGCGACGTTTCTTTAAAAACATTCATTTGCAAAACAAAGCAATTCATCAGTCTTCCTTAATATAGTCTGACGCGGAGGAAAAAAAGGCGGTTTCGTTTTGTTCCAGTAACACAGTTACAACTGTACGAGTATGCTTTTAAGTAGAAAATGTGTAGGAAATAAGTGAACTTGACGGGATGTGTCTTCTCTAATTTTCCTATAAATATCAACTCAAGTAGACTTCGCGCTACAAAAGTATAGAGGAGCACTTCTTTTTAAAGTGGGTTTTTGTCACTTCAAAAAATATTGTTTTGACCGAGTTCATCATAGAAAAAAAGGGAAATGTGCTTTACGGCGAAAACTTTCTTTGTAATGTACAGAGAGGAAAGGAAAAGGATTTGATGGAGATAGCAACTGTTTTCTTTGCGTGCTCACTTGAAAACAAAGAGCAACTAGTGAAGCTCCCATCACTGTCTTCAGCCTATTGTAGCGTCAACTGTAATAACGAGTTTAGCAGTTTTCTGATAAATATTTATTGCGACTGAATGCAAAGGGCTTGGATAAGGGCATGTGCAGATGGATCTAAAGTTTGCAAGTTCGCAAAGTACAGAAAAACTTGTAAAAATTTTGCTGCTTTCTTGCTGCAAAGAAGTAAATTTTTTAATAAAAAAGTTTTGTCAGAAAAGTACCAAGTCTTGTCTCTGCTCACCTGCTTGCAACTTATTGAGAAAGTGCGAATTTGGAATTTGGATATGGCATTATCTGAAATAGTTTTTGAAGTGTTTCATCTTCAAAAAGGAAGGAAATGGAGATGGAATTTAAAAAATGGTGATGACATAAAATCATTGAATCCTTTCAAAAGGTTGGTATTGGACATGTGAATGTCATCCTTTCAACTTGATACAGGTGATAATTGCGTAAGCAGGAAAAATCCCGTGGAATGCCTTCTGCAAAATGTAATGAACAATTCCGTAGAAGGTTACGTGCTCTCGGTACAATGAGAATCAATAAAAATTTAGTTGGCCTAGTTTTCTGCGAAATTAATTTCAAGGAGACCGTACCGATATGATTATTCCTAGTTTTGCTTCATTCAAAACCAAAATGAAGACAAAATTGAAAAAGAACATTAATGCACGATGCAGTCACGAAGTTGGCTGCCAAATAATGGCAAAGGGTATACTGAAAAGCTTAAATCTAACCTATTGTGTTCTCCGAAATGCAACTTTGCCTAATGAACTGATAGCGATAGAGCTCTCTGCCTGATTCCTTTTCAAAATATAGAAATACGGGGCTTGACTAAAGATTATAAACGTACCTTTCCCCTTTCAGTCTGTTGGAAGTGGTATGTTTGCGATGATTTCACGGAAATAATAACCTACAAGTAATATTCGAGCATTCGCAAGTCCTTGTAAATTCAATTATGTGTGGCAATAGAGAAAGATTAAGGCTTGTATTGTCTGAAAAAAAAAACTTTTTTTATTGCCCAAATACTTAGAAAAAATTAGGCGAGAAAAAGTTTTTGCTAGAAAAATAGTAGAACACGGAGCAGAATGTGTTTTGCAAGATTTTATTTTTTGAAAATCTGTCAACGAGCGATTTCCCAGTTTTACCTGTGTACCTCAGGGAAAAAAGAGGATACGCTGTGTAGATGACAAGCTATTACTTGGAAGATAGTTTGTAAAAGTCTGCCAGATACCTTTTTTTCATCGGTGATGTTTACTGGGACAATATCTCTCCCAAAAAGTTATTGTGCTTTAAGTTGAAACGGATATTCTGAGAATTTTGTTCTCCTCAGTATTGCTTTTCCTTGGAAATCTTTATGTGCCTACTTTAAGTTTAGTGAAGGAATGCCTCGGATACGAGCTAAATACGAAGCTTCAAGATTTCAGAATGTTGCTCGTGATTTTATTCTCTCGAATCTCAAGAGGGGAATGTAAGTGGTAGAGGCTAGAAGTTGCTCTGGTTAAATATTGACGAAAAAGAAAGTTTTTGTAATGTACTAGCAAGGACAGGCTTAAGAGGGGTTGCTAAAATGAACATGAGTTTAACCTGAAACATGGAAAAGTATTTTAATTTTACCTCGTGTAGTTGTGATATGGCTATAATATTTCTCAATCGTGGATTAATGGTTACTGTCGTGTTCCTTCGAAAATGCTAATAATAACGAGGTGGCAAATATGATTGTCTTAAATGCTTATGTCAAATTATCATCCAAACTTCGATCTCTTATATCAAAATGAGCAAAATCTGTTTTGGAAATGTACAAAATTACTTTGAATACGGCAATACTAGCATACATATAATTGGCAAAGAAGGCAGAAAAACTTCAGTTTTTAGTTCTGAAAATGTTTCAGAGAAGCTTATCATGGTGTAGCCAAGAAATGCTCAAATCGTACAATAAATCACAGGTAACCCGAAAACCGAGTTTGTAAATATCGCCAAGTAGTATCATTTACTAAAGTTGCAATTACTCGCAATCGCAACTGGTATGGGAGTGTGTAGCAGATATTTAGTAGGTGCTCAATATTTGCTCGAATTTCTTATTGAGATTGAGACAAATAATTTTTTTGGGCAATCTAAAGCGAAGAGGGAAAAAGTGTTTTCTGGTTCTTGCCCTGCTGCTAACACTTTACTTGCCTTTAACTGGTGCTTCTGCCTCAACTGCTCTACTTTAGGTTGTAATCCAGACGATTTCACTCATTTATTTCATCATTTTGCAGAGCCATTTTAGGACGCACTTGAGTGGCACACAGCCCACGTGAAAGTGAAGTGGTGGCGAAAGAGTATATCTGTGTCGTGCGAGACGAGTGCGACTAGCAACTAGCGGGTTTATTGCATTACCTAATGTATAATAAACTTATGTAAGATTTCCGTAAATGGAATAGGAAGCTATCCACGTTAGTAGGAGAGAAGGGAGTTTTTGCGATAGAGCCTTTTACTACTAAAAATGGTAATTTGCCGGTGAGATAAGAGCCGAGTTAAAATGTTCTCTGCAGTTTGAAAATGGGATGAAATTTAAGTAAAATGACTCAATTTGAATTGGATAAGACTCTTATGGCCGAAAGGAGTGAGTAGCTCAAGTGACTTGACTCACATTGTTACATGGAATATGAGAGATTGAGACAAGGCAAGACCAACAATAATAGTAACAATGTAATAACGTAGTGGAACTAATGGAGGGAGAAATAAGTGAGGAGAATTTTGTGGCTGGCTAAAACACTTTTTAGATCTGGGTTAGTAGTAGTAAAGGGAGGAAAGTGCTCGTAATTTTGCACTAAATATGAAGGCAAAACTGGCGTGGTAGAGGGGAAAGGAAATGAATAGCTAATGAAATGCGGATTTAGATTGGATAATTTAGAGGGTCAATAAACTTCCACTCCTTAGAGGAAAAAAACGGGCTGATGCTTGGATGCTTGAAGTAGAAAACAATTTTGTAAGTTTCTGCGCCGTCATCTCTCACACTTTTTTCTCTTAGTAAGGTTGCGATTGCGAAATTGATGGACTCCTATGGCAAATATCCTGAAAAGTGTCGTGCTCGGTCTAGACATTTTTCTGTAACTTTATACCCTTCCCGAATAAATCCCTTCCTAGATCACTTTTCCCTATTTTCAAGGTAAATCTCTCTTCTTTTTTGCTTTTCCCATTCGCTCTACTTTTCACATGTTTCTAGCGAGAAGGATTTAAATACCCCTTTTTTCGATTAAATAACACCCACCACCGATTAGTAAAATTAAGCTAGGCAGACAGAGAAAGGAGAGCAAAGTCTCCACTAAAGCGTGGTGGCTGAGCTGAGCAGTGAGTAGTTTAATCTCTTTCGCATTTCGCATCCACTCAGCAATCCACCACCACCACTACCACTACCAATCCAAAAATCTTTAGTGATAGGCTTATTAGGGAAGCATCGCTGACACATTCGTCCTTCAATATTAATTACGTTGGGTAAGAGCTCATAGTTTATGTACACTGAGGGAGAACGCCACGTGGAGATTACGCATAATTACGGGTGGAATTGGATGAATCTGTTGGTGGCCGGAGATGGATTACTGGCAATATAATAGTGGCGATATTTGAATTCTATTGTATTTTAGCAGTGGAAAAGTTAGCGGAAAACTGAAAGATGACTACGCAGCTCGGGAAAACCAGCAATAAATTTTGTTATACATAACTTCCTTTTTTTGTTCCCAGTACTAGGAACTATTACAACGGCTTCAGAAACCATGTAGCTGGCTACCCCTATTCAGGAAAAGCAGCTCAAAATACCTAATAAAGTTTGCAGTCCACTGTAATTAATACAGGATTAATTTATAAAATTTAAACAATGCAAATCTGTGTATGGCCGTGGGCGTCCCAGTTTTCTCTGCTCACTGCTCCGCAAAAAAAATTGGCGCTAATATTTTTTTGCCAGTTTTTGTGGAGAAAGTGCTAAATCTGGACGGTTTGTTACAGGCACGCTCTCATTTCATATTCCTTCTGAAATCTACAACTTTCGCGTGAACATCATTAAAGCAACAAAGAGTTTGATATGAGCAAGTTGCATACATCCCGGCAGCTGAAACCAGTTTTTTTTAAAGGATTGAGCCAAAAGTACTATATGCAGTTTACTCAAACAGCTTAGTATTGTAAACACGGAAGGGTGACCTAAATAAATACGTGCGGTTTAGGTAGCCCCACAACGAGCATTTTCTTTCTCTGGCTAGTAGTGATGAAAATGGCATGTAGATGTGCAATAAAAACATTAATAACTAGCATTTTTATTGTAATCTTTTTAAATCATGTGCTTGAGCTTGCACTCATATTTTCTGGGAATCGGTTCTTTTTCGCTGAAAAGAGCTTCTTTTGTGAACGGTGAAAAAGCGCTGCTCGTTTTTATATATTTTCCTCGATGCAAAATAACTACAAGATAGTATTGCGATAAAAAAGATAGAATGAAACGTGCTAGATTAAAACTGATAGGGAAAATGGCGATGGGTATTATATTATGAAATTGGGATGTGGAATCGTGTCTATTTTTTCAAGGCTGCTGCTTGGTTCCGTTCCACGGGAAAATGCAACTGCTCCTTTAATCGGATTGTTTGTTTGTCCTACAAAGAATCAAGTCCAGAGACGTTTTGTAAAAAAAAAGAAAAAAATATATATTTTCTTTGAATGGGTGGATGGAGATTAGGAAAAGAGAAAAAAGCAATTTGTATGCGTGCACTATTATGTACCTACTGAAAATGCAAGCGAAACGGACGTGTTTGTTATCGCTGTTGTACTCCTTTTGGAGTTGCCAGTTTGATGATGGCTCACGGGGTGCGGCCTTCGCTGATAACAAAAGGAAGGAAGTTTAAGTGAAAGACCTTGAGCTAAACTGTCTCGTATGTGTAGTTTGTGTAGAGAATTGGAGGGAAAAAGTCTTTGTGGAAAAATAACATCTATACGTGACAGAAATGGAATGTAGAAATATTGAAATCTTTGAGTAAATGGGAGAGTGCCAAAAGGGACAAGTCTGTTTAATTTTGCTAGCTCGTTTAGAGTTTCAGACAGGTGTGTATGTATAATTTATGTATACAAAAATAAAATTTCTCTTTTAAGCTTAACCAATGCAAATTGTTTCTCTTATTACACCGGTATAGTTCCTGGCGCCTGGTAGCTATTAGGGCTGCATAGATATAAATTAAAGTAAGGAGACGGAAATCTTGAACGGAAAGTTGACGGAAAGTTGGACTTACACGCCAATGTTATATATTTTATGTACAAACACGCTGACAGTAAAAGTAGGTGTATTCGCATTATTACCATTCTTGCTTTTTGCTGGTTTAAAACGGTGCGTTGGTTTAAGCGTAGAGTGTTCAGGAGATGGTTGTGTCGTAATTGTGGCACTGACTTATATTTTCATCATTCCGTAATTACTGATTTGCATCATGTAGTGCAAACTATTATTCAAAAACGACTTTACTTTCTCTAATCCTCAATATTAATGCAATAAATATCTTTAGCCAAAGGTAGTAACATTAGGCTTACTACAGTTGCACTCGCGTAGATAATACAGATATAAAAATTTCAAAATGACTATGAAAAAGAATGACATCGACGACGCTTTTCGTCACACTCTCAGAAGCAGCGGGCGGTTCGCTACACTTTCCCCGATATTTACCCTTTCTCTCTCCAGCTGCAAATAAAATTTTGCCAAGCGTGGCGTGACGAAAAGAAAAAGGCAGCCATGTAAGGATAAGCCATTTTCACTGCGCGGAAAAACAAAGTCAAAAAGAGGGAAATAAAAGAGGAAGAAGAACACACACTGCATATTTCCTTTAAAAATGGGAAGAAAAAAATAGACTAAAAATGAGTCTTGTTCCTTTTGTTCTCGCTGTTGTGTTTTTTATATATATCATGTGGTCCATTCTTCGGAAGAGGAAGCAAAAGCAAAAAAAAATATTGTGTACCTAAAAGCAAAGCTATGTATAGCCTAACATCATCGCAGATCGAGGCTACAAGGAGTACTGTGGCCAACAGGATGAAAGAGAAATAGGAGATTTTCCACCAGGGACTAAAGGCATGACTACCCGTTACAGCAGTCAACCCAGATCTCAACAAGATATGTGAAATTTTTTCTTCTCTTCAGCGGAGGAGGGAAAGCACGCTACGAAAATAGGTGTACAAATGTGGACTACTACGGCACTCCGAAGTAATCTCTATACACATCCAAACAGCCGGGGTTTTGCCTCAACGTTCAACGAAAACTATGGATTGAAGTTCGGCTGTAGATAGTAGAGCTGAGGAGTTTTAAAGTAGCCATATTAAGGAGGAAGCTTCTTCTGTGTAGCCGGCTGATATACGCTGGATTCAAAAAAAGGGCAAAGAAATAGCAGCTCCCTCCGTTTTATTTGAGGTGGATGTGGATATGCTCCACTCTCGCAGTCTTACTGGAAAGGGTTAGCAAGCTTTAGACAGATCATTCAGGCAATTGACCTCAATCTTCTTTTTACTCTTGTGAAGGAAGGCACATACGAAAAATAGAATTCGCTGAGGAGGAGTAGGAGGAGAGGATAGAGGCTGTAGTAAAAGAAAAATAGTATCCAGTGCGTGTTTCCACTCCTCCAGCGGTATATACGCTCAAGAAGAATGAATCCAAAAGGGAGGGAATGAAATATGACTCATTAAATTCAAATTAAGTCCCGACATTCGTTCTGCTCCTTCGTCTTCTTGTTCCAACATTTATTTTATTTTAACTATTTTTCTCCGGCTGTAGCTCCAGCACTTTTCTCCACTGTGTCTTGCTCTTGTAGAACAGTTGTACAGTTTATTTCTCTCTGGTGCTTGGTGAATGGTGAGAGAACGAGCTCATGCCATGTGCGTGAGTGTGCCAATCCATATGCTATGACGGGAGCCGTACAAAGTGAAGTGGGGCTTAGGCAACTTTCACTTTTCCCTTGCCCTCGTAGATCTTCTTGGGCAGTGGATGTGTCGCTGTCCCACTAGCATGGCAAAATACAATTCTGATGGAGAAAATAAGTCCATGTCGCATGTACCCTGTTTCATTAACGCTGTTACCAACTCATTTCGGGGCGAGCTGATGAATGAGAAGGAGGCTGATTTGAAGGGAAAACAATTTGCCAAATGAACACTTCACGGCAAGGAAAAGTAAGAAGAGAGGAGAGCTGCTGACTGGATAGATGCCTTTTGGAGGAGAGTAGTGATGGGAGCAGAAAGATGAATGAGGAGGTGGAGGGGAAAAACGAAGAAGAATGAGATGGAGGTAGTGGTAAAAAAAAGACTTGGGATGCACAATTACTAAATCGCTATATAAGCATGATGACGGCACACAGAAAGTAAGTTATTGAAAGGTCGGCTATTCCCATAAACTCTGATATGGGATATGGCGCTAGTTTTCTCATCGCCGATCTCTACTTCTAAGTGCCTGGCACCGGAACAGAAGGAGGAGAAATGAGAGTGAAGTGGGGAATTAAGTATCAGCATAAAGGGTGTAGGGCTGGAAAGCGTATTTCTTTTAAGATATTCATATTCTGTGGAATCAATGCTTCCAACTTCAACACTCCCAATTTTTCATGGATACTAGAAGGACAAATAGGCTCCCCGGTGCAGTTGAAATTTGTTTTGAGAAAACGCCCAAAGACGTCATTTCAGGCAATATGCATGAAAAATAAGTTTGTTTTGACGGTTGTTTTCCATCACAATCGCACAATTAATTTTTAGGCTAATTTAATCGAATAAAGTTATAAAAGTGAAATATGATATTTTGACAGAAAGGAGAAAACCTCCCTGCCTAAAGTTATCTTAATGAAAAACTAAAAGAGCGTGGGCCGTTGGCTGACTATACCTATAAATTTCTAATTTAGGCATTTCCCCGAAATCTGAGGATCGTTTTTTTGGGATTGCTCCTACAAAAAAAGTTTTTATCTTTATAATTTTATAAACTTTCCATTTTCCCTTCTAATTGCTGAGAATTATCAAGATTTTACTAATACTTTCTAAAATGTGAAAAACTCTTGGAATGTAGGTGGTAGTAGTGATGTTCCAGAAATTGCTGGAATTTTTTTTTTACTTTTTTTCTTGCCTGGCCTATTGCACGATTCCCACCATTAGTTTATACTATCTGGAAAAAAAAACTTTTTTTTCTAACTTCATCTTCCATGTATACCTAATCAGCTTTGTTGCCGTCATCAGCTACTTCCATCATGATTACCTTCGTCCTTGGGATGATCTTCGCTCTGCCCTTCAACTTAAGTGGAGTAATTACATTTTGCGAATTTCGCGACACCCGCATACTCTCGTGAATATTTATACGATGGCAATTGTATTTGCCATTTTAGATTGCCTACTTTTCCCCCTATTTACTTTTTTTAAATAACTTTTTTTTCCTAGCCGGGCACCATCTTATTCTCTGCTAAATACTTTTTTCCCTCCCATTACCAGTTTCAATTTTTTTTTCTAGACTTTGTTACGGAAATGCAGGAGCTGTTTTTAAAAGGGAAAATTATATTTAAAAGTATAATGATCATCGTCAAACCCATTTCGAATGTATAGTCCCTCCGAGACTTGAAAAGGGAGTTATTAGGCACCATTTTTATTTCTTCTCTTCTCAAAAAATAAGTCTATTAACAACTTCCAAGATAGCAGACGATACCAGTGAGGAGGAGGCAGACAAAAGAGTACAAAAAAGTAATTCTCCTCTTATTTTGGGAACGTACAACACGTACGAACAAGACGGCACACTTCATCTCATCTCTCATCCTCATCTTTTAAAAGGGCCCTGTCCGACCCTTACACAGCTTATTTGCATAGTTGGCCCTTGTTAGCTACTCCCGCTAACAAGGAAAACGGCTGCGAGAGTTTGTTTGTTTTGTGTAGCTCCTTTTTTGCATCACAAAAAAAGAGAAAGATGCGCCCCATTTATCTTTGTAGTTCATTTTTTCCGGGAAAATTAGCTGAAGAAAAATATCGTCATTTTTTACTTGTTTTGTTGTCTCACTTAATAACCCTGAACTGACGAGGGCAATATGTAATGGGACGAGTGGTAGGCTGTATATATTTAGGTAGCTATGTTTTTATATAAAAGTTAAAATACTGGCAAGAGAAAAAAGAGAAAAAGAGAAAAAAAGAGAAAAAATCTAGCACGAAAATTAGGGCTTGGGCGGGATGGGACTGCAAATAATGCAAATGTAAGCATGCCTATACATAACATACCTCACACAATAAAGTGCCTAGTCAAAGCATGCCGGCCAACTATTGTGCTTTATCTACTGATAATGAGAAAGTTGAATGAGAGAGAAACGCCTTTACTTGTTTACTTGTAGTGGAAACTTCATCAGTTTATATTCTAGTTGGATGGGTAATTTTTTAAAGAAGATTTTTATTTTTTTGGGCGAGGCGGTAAATTGAAAAATAAGGGAAGAAAACTGAACACAAATGCGTATATGCAAACTGCTGGAGTATTTAGAAGTAGTCAGCTTAAATAGATTTAATGCAATTTTTACTGATGGTGAGCTTACGATGGAAAAAATGTCTCTGGAAATTATATTGCAGTGAAATGAAAAAAAAGTTGTCAAATGAAAGTTAATTAATAATGGAGTGGAGTGCACAGTTTAGATCTTCAGGGGAAGCTGCACTCGCTATGAACGTAATAAAACGCAAGGCAAGAGTCAAAGGAAAAAGTGAACAGTAAGGCGGAGAGAAGTCTAATTGAAATGGCACTCGCTCACCCTATAAAGAGCAAGCTGGTTTTCTGCAGTGCACTGACAATCAATCAATTATACCTGCTTTTGACAGCTGCTAAATACTGCAACGAATTATAGAAGTGTAAAGTAGTATTCTCATGCTGCAAAAAATGAGTGCCAGCTACAGCTACAGAAAGTGAAAGTCACAAAAGTATAAGAAAGTAACACGATGCAGTGACGTTCTTTGAGTCAACTGATTCTGCTTCTGACAGATATCATTTGATTCAATTAAAAAGTAAAAATAGAAAGGGTAACTCTGACGAAACAAATGATCGGTTGGGAGAAAAACGCACACAGAGAATTAGCAGTACAGTTTGTAACTTTAAAATCAATCAACTTGAGGTAATTGTTGGAAATGAGACGAGACAGCAGACATGTAACTAGTGACTGTGACGAGTAATTTATTAAAAATGAAAGGTTTTAGAAGAGAGTAATAAGTTGAAATGCTAATTTTCCTGTTCCGTTACGCACTGTCAACGCACAAAAAACTGAGTTCAGTTTCTCCTCGTCAATTCATTAGTTTTAAATACGTCAAAGTTTTATGTTGTGCGTGCTTCCACAGCCAAAATTGAGAATTTAAAAGTTAACGTGAGTGCGATGAGACAATGGGGAAAACGTGAGGAAAAAGCTTTATGCAAGTTTCGAGAAATAAAATGAGATTTTTGTTATTAAATCAGTTCCATTCTTATCAGAAATTGAACATGTTCTCACCGCACAAAGTTTAAGTTGAAATTGCATAGTAGTAGTACCGAAAATAAATGCAATTATCATGGGCAACCAGTGAGAGCATATAGAATAGTGCACAAACATGAAAAAGTTATTTCAATGCTAAATACAAAAAAAACTCCCACACAACTAATACACACCTAAAAGCTCCTGGATGTATTATTTATTAAAATTTCCAATGTTCTCCTTGTCATGTACAGCTGCCGGAACATGCTGTTTCCCACTTTCAACGTAGGAGATAAGCCAGAATGAAAAGGAGATTGCGAAAATGTTCCAATTCCAACTTTACTTTGAAAAAAAATTTTTAGGTCCGTGTACTGTACACACAGAGCAGCTCTCATCTTCATGCTCATGATCATGTTGTTCATGATAACTCTGATGCGAGAAATTATAGGGAGAACGTGTGTGTCGTGAACTGTGTAAAATTTTATGATTATGATAATGCTCATTGTACTCCGACTTTTCTCAACGCAATCTACAAGCTGTATATAGCGTGCTACAACATTTTGCCAAAAAAGTAAGCAGGGATGTATGGTATCACGTAACAAAAGTAGATTCATAATGATGTGGATAACTGAAAGTGAAAGTGGGAGAAAGTAATGTCCCACTTCATTTATTACTACTTTGCCCTCCTGCTAGCTCCCATACTCTCCTATTTTTTTATCTAGGGGAAGAGAAAGAGACAAAAGGAGAGAAAAGACGGGATTCTCTTCACCTCATCTCCGCTAAACACTTTTTGAGGTCTCTATACCCGGACCCACTTTTTTCCTTTCGGATGTGCGCTCACTGGCGAGATGAGCTGCTAACTGCATAATGACATGTGTGCATTTAGTAAACAGCCAGGAAAATTTGCATTCAGCTTTCCCTACAGGGGCCAGTGTATCTATAGACATTTGCAATTACCGGGAAAATGTCAACGAGCTGTGAAAATGAGCCGAGTTTACAAGATATTTTTCATCTTGCAGGGCATTCCTCTCTTCTCTCTCCCAGCTGAGAGCCCTTTTTCCCTTTTTGGTTGTACTAATCAAACACTTCAAACAAAGGAAACATTCACCCATGCTTCGCCGTTATCATTAAATAAATTAATTACTTCTTTAGAAACCCTCTCCCAAAATTATTTTATTCATAAATTCTAATGAAGTCGCTCATAATACGTTTGTTTATTACTTTTCCAGGTTTCAACCGGAACCGGCATCGTTTCCTTCTACGTCCATCTCATCATCGCCGTTCCTGAGGCGTTCATACTTGGTCAGGGTGAATATCACGTCGAGGAGGGGAGCACTATTAATCTCGTCTGTATTGTAGAAAAGGTAAAAAAATATATACAAAACTCCTTTCCTTCTCAGCATTATACAAACTTTAATCCTCGAATATTATTGCCTACGCCATCCTCTCCTCGCATAGATGCAGCTTCTTCCATAAAAAATATTTTTAATTCCTTTTTTTTCATCATCACAATATGAACTAGAGCCAAGCAATTTAAATGACTATCATACCCTCCTTTTCTGCTCTACATTACTGTGTACCTCACTCACCAAGTTATAATTTTTCGCTCAAGCGAGGAAAACAGAACATGGCCTATAGTCCTAATCCTAATCTTACTTTTTTTCCCTTAAAACACTCCCTCTCCGATGCACATCACACATCTTCCTCTCACTCTGCCTACGTACAATCGAGCTACTTCAAGTCCCAAATCCCAAGGCCAATGTACACTCTCATTATATTGAATCTAAGGAAAATGGGCGAAAACAAGATGGGACGTTGGGATTCCATTTTTTTTCTTTGGCGATCTGATGTGCTGTGTACTTCAGCAAATACATGGCACACAGCAGCTCAGTGTTTGATGATGATCAGGCTGATCATGATGGGAAGAAATTTTTTTTCTCCATATAGCCGACACCATGTGCCTTTTTCCTAGTAGTGAAGAAAAACTCATTTCTTTTTTTGTACCACAATATAATCACTGTACTGTGCACGTAACTGGGGGAAAAGCATATTTTCCAGCGTGGAATTACTTTCAGCTGAATGAATTGCCTATTAAAAGTGTACGTAGAGTTATACAGTATCACTCACTTCCCAGATATTCTCATTTATTCTGGTGCTGAGGCGTACTTGGATATGACGCGTTAAGAGTAAGTGTAGCTAGTTTTTTTGTGTAATATCCTCCGAAATAGAAGCCTTTTAAAAACTGGCGAAATAGTACGAGGCACTTTGACGTTGGGGAATTGCGGACGGAAAGTGAGTGTAATATGAGGAAGCTATTTTAGCAAAGGAGACTGTGATGCTGATGTAAAGGATATAGGCACATGCCGAAAATGGGTTTTGTTGGTGTTGTTGTCCTGAAAAAGATTAGTTTCGAGGAGAACTCTTGTAGACAGTTTTGCTCATAATGTTGTAATTGCTGGGAGAAAAGGGAGGAAAAGGAGGGAAGAAAATGTACGAAATTTTTTTCCCGTTAATGGCTACTTCGTGTTAGTTAGAGGAGTTTCAGTGGAAATGCTATTGAGGATCGCTACCGTTTTTCCATTTGCAAAATTTTTTTGTGCAAAATAAATAGCTTGATACGAGTCGGTGAATAATTTGTCGGTGGAAAAAATGGAAAAAAAGGTACGGACTACATAATCGAAAGACACAATTAGGTAAAAAAAAGTTTTCGCATACTGACTGCTTATGCACTGCACTGGAATTGGCAGAGATGTAATAAATAAATGGCCTTGACCAAGGCGTAATTTACTTTCAGAAAATCTTTAATAATCATTACAGGTTTTTTTAATCATGGCCATAACGGTTTCACAAGCTTAGCCATAAATCAGTCAATCACTTTAGGGCATTTCAATTAGAAATTGCTCCGAAAATAGAACCCACATAAAAAGAATTGTGTGACTCGCACTTGAAATTTTCTCGTGGGAAAGGAAAAAAAAAGAAAAAGCAGGAAGTGTAAAGAAAGACTTTTTTCCATTGTAATTGCTTTCATCCTAGGAAAAGGAGCAGATGTCTTGCTTAGGTTTACTACCCCCGTTCTCATTTCCAGGAAATAATAATCCGGAAATCTCCACAGCACGGCGTGATAAATAAGGGCATTCACTTTGTGTCATTGTACTGCTCCAGCCACGCAAGTTGAACCTTGTCTAACCTAACTTCTACCTTTTATCTTTGATAAGAAGATCACGAAAAAATAAAAAGTAAACGGTGAATGGACCTTTCAAATTATACGTTTACGTAAAAGATGATGAAAGAAATTGCCAAAGCTAACTTGATCAGCTACTCATCCAGTTTTTTGCCAGATATGATTTCCCATCATCTCAATCTTATTCTGGGCTGAGCTTCCATTCATACTTTTTCTACACATGTGTTCCTCCCACTGTTGCAAATGTGGTAGTCGCGCTGATGAACTTGCCTTAAGGTATCCCAATGAAATATGAGTGTAATAGCGCAGTAAGCTTTTTTAACACCAAAATGCAATCCACGAATGAGTTGATCAGTCAACCAAGCAAGACAAACACTTTATTTGAGGATATGGTGCATTCCCTTCAGTCAGAGTGTGATTGCTGCACTGCAACTTTTACTTGTGGAGTGGTGCATTCTCAAAGTAAATTGAAAGCTTTTCTTAGCCCAGATCAGTAAGAAGAAAGCTCAAAGCTTTTTTTCTTTCCGATACAAAATACAGATTTTTTTCTATGAAGAGTAGGGAAAGTAAAATGGGATTCGTAGATAAAATCGAAGTTTTTTTTCTTGTTTCAGTGATTCGCTGCTGTTGTTTCTGCTGAAAATAACGGGGAAAAAAGTTTTTCTCCGGGATAAATAAAGTATAGTTTTGACATAATAGAAAGAAAACAAAAGAAACTAGTGAGGCAGAAGTAAAAAGTACAAATGCACACAAAAATGCATG
>JAHZND010001783.1:0-12455 GCA_027744115.1 Acrocyrtus sp. NNG-2020 | reverse complement strand
TTTCTATCTTCTCTTCTCAATTTCTGATCCCACACAAAGCAAAAAAGAGCATCCCTATTATACCACATTTTCCCAAAGGGAAGAATAATAGAGCACAATGATATCTCTAAATGTACATACGGTTGGTCGCTGCTGTAAATAAGCGTTTATATGGCTTCGTGTACTGTACGCGATCACGACAAGCTTTCAACTTTTATGTGTGCATAGCGTAAATAAGATGTAATTCAATATTGAGGCTAGACACACACACTCTTAAAATCCTTTCTATGCATGCCCAGGTTTTTATATACGTTTATTTTCCAATTCTGCTGCTAGCTGAAAAAAGGTGCGTTTATAACGAGAAGTTAGTAAGCTAAGGTATGATGAAGGCAAATTAAAGCGAACGTGAATATCAGATCAGCGACTACCATCAGCAGCAACAGCATCGAGCGACAGAGATTTGATCACAGTCAGTCAGTCACTACTAGTAAAAAAAAGTCAGAAAATAACAAAGCCCAACACACATCACATATTACATCGTATCTCGTATCTTGGGCATATAGATGAGGCTACTTTTTACACAGTTTTTGGTGTAGTAAATGTAATGTATTACGTTCGTAAATCAAAGCACAGAGTACAGAAAAAGCAGCTTTTTTAGTATACAAAAGGATTTATTGAGGCAAGGTCTTAAATACACAGTGAAGAAGAGAAGTTGGGAAAAAAGAAGGGGAAAAAATTGGCAGTGCCACTAGGCAATCTCAGCCAGTCAGTCTTTACCTTTCCTTCTGTCCTTACGGGATCTATGAGTTTCCTCTCTTTCAGCTGTTGTTAGTTGTGCAGGGATTTGTTTCGCAGATTTTTCACTACGTAGATTTAATATTCGTTTTTTTATTCGTTCACTCCAGGAAAAAGCCCTAAAAATAAACTTGTTCCATTAAAATAAATAACAAGTTTCACTTTTTACCCAAAGTAAGTATTATACGAGTATCTAAAATTTTAATCATTTTCGGTCATTATTTAATTATCTTGATTTCATAATTCAGGCAATAGAGTGAAATGTTAAGATTTTAGATGTATGCAAAAATTAATGTAGATGAAAGTACTCAAATGCATGCAAGTAAGTAGCTCAGCGTCTTCTCATTCCCTTTTTCCTATATGACGAGGACGTTACTGTCGTTGTTGTAAGGAGCGATGTGCTCTTGCCTCTAATTTTTTTTCGAGTTGACGACCTACAAAGTTCCTTTCCAATCAAGTTTGCGAGTTTGCAAGCCTAGAAATTACAAAGAGAAAAGGTAAAATCCATATCCCATCTCTTGCCACAATTTTCCGGTAGTGGTGAACACGAAGCTCCATTTGGACAACAGTTATTAGCGTTTGTGTACATTCATTTTTATCTTTTTAGATAAATATTTTTGACCAACAAAGCTTATGCATACGACACCTAATCCCCAAAAACCAAGTGTTTTATATACTTCCGCAGTTTTTTGGTTAACTGCTAACTCGCCCATTAATTTCTACATTTGACTCATAGTATCCATTTTTTTATTTATAAAAAATTAGTGCTCCTATAGTGCGTCGCTGATCTCCGTTTCATAAGAAAGTCTGGAAACAGTGAAATTAATATTAATTGTGAGCTGTGTGTGAGCATAATTGTGAAATTGAGTGAAGACAAGTGTCATATTCTCACTTCTCCCTGTTTCTTTACATAGGATCAATATCTTTGTCTGGCTGTAAAGCAGTCAGTTTCTTGAAGGGAAAGCGCAGTTTCTATACAATCCGTCAAAACGTCGACCACGGAGAGCGACTCCAAGCAAGGAGGAATGTCAACCATGGTGGATTCCAAAATAGGGAAAACCTTTCAAAGGTCCGTGGGAAGGGCCAAGGAGAAGGTATTCCATTGTCTTATTTTATTTTTTTCTCATTATTTCATTGTTCTTCAGCATCCAAATCCATCAGCATCAAACAGTCACGAAGCATATTTATTGGAGTAGGCAGTAAGCATCATATCCAAATCCAATTTCAGTAACAAAAAGGCAGTTTATCAGAGCGTTCGGCGCTGTCTTGACAGAAGGTAAACACGTAGACGAATTTAATTCTTGAAAAACTTGAGTTGTGTGCTGATGTAAAGTACGGAGGAGTTAAGTAACTTCAGCTTCAGCCACACACGCGTTTTACTATAAATCAAAGGCTATTTTCCAGTGGTAAGAAGACATGGTTTTGCTAAATTGATTGCAAGAATATGAGATTGCAAGTATGTAGTACCTAGTCCTTTGGTCCACGTAGTAGTCCAATTAATGTCCACACACTTTAGCATTGGACATCATCGTGCGTGTGCATGAACTTCTTTAAAGATTAAGTTAATCATGAACTTTGAGTATCCTCCGCATTTTCATAGTATGCATTTGCTTGCATACCTACCTACATACATGATTTTCAGGAAAAATACCTTGCTTTTAAAAGTTTGAAGATATTTTTTGCAAGTATTTTTCAAAAAGCCGGTTAATTCATTCTCTGCTAGTACGCTCCTCTTTTACGGGTTCTTTCTTTTGAAATTTTTTTAAAACGTATTCCATATTATTATTGATGTAGCCCAGCTTAGGCTTGGAAGATATTTTTATTTCAAACTTGTTCGGCTGGTCTCGTTGTCATACTGTGTTGTCTCCTGTTATCTATTGAAGTACAAAAAAGCACTTTATTGTAATACCAACAGCTTCAACTCAGATTCCTTTATAAACATTTCTGCTGTTACTACTTTAGCTTTTATAGCATCTAACCTTATCTCCTCTGTACACTTTGAGTTTACCACGAAAAGCGGAGTCAATGTATCGCCTTCTCAATCCTGAATTACTCTTTCTCTCACTCGCAGTTTTTGGCACCGAATCTGATAACTTGGTCGATGTCACTGTTCAGTCATGGTCTGCAAGGAATTCCCGTGTCGATTTTCTCTTCCACTTTTTTTGCATTGCTCAATGGTGAATGCACTATAATGCAATGCTGATTTTAGAACCCGGTTTAAAATACACATCATCCGGTCGTGTCGATTATGTGTATATAGTGCGTATTTTGGATTTTGAATCCTCTGAAGGGGAAACACGGATAAATTGCGAGGTCTACGAAATTTCGGATAGTCGCGCTTACTCATTTCGTCCATGATTCCGTATTCCATGATGAGCAGCGTTCATTTCCTACTCTACTTCTGCTGCGGTTTTATAGTGTTTTCAGTTTTCGCAAAATAGTAGGAAAAATGAGTAGACCATTTTTAAAGTAGGAATATCTAGACAAAAAATTATTTCGGGGATGTGCCGAATCTGCATGTACAGGAAGAGCAGGAACGGAAGCCAAAATTTGTGGCAACTGGCAGTAAGATGGAGATAGAAGAGCATTGCCACATGTAGTTTTCTAGGTTTTTAAACTCTTGACCTGTTGGCTGCCGTGCTTCGCATACTCCCATGCTCCGTGTAGTTGTGCATGGAGGAGACTGAAAATTGCAATGGAATGAGGCAAATTTTTTGCTACCTTCTTCATGCTTTACTGAAAAATGTTTCGTGTTGCCGTTCGTTGCTGAACATTCAGTGCCATGCTGCCAGCGTCTGATGAGTCTGATGATAAATCATAGGACAATACTGGGGCAAAGAATAGGCTGCTAATTAAAATTAAATTGTGTTCATGCTTGTTATAATCATTAGCAAAGAGTAAGAGATTTTTTCCTCATAGGACCAGTTAGATACAAAAACAGGGAACAAGAATACAAGAATATGACACCACTTTATATGCTCATTCTGTTTATCGCTTTACAGGGTGATTTGTATATTACCAGTTGAGAATTCCTCTTTGTTGCGACATATGACATCAGTGGTGGGGGTATTATGTTGGTTACTGTCCCGAATTTTTCATTACATTTTATTATAATGCGAAATTAGGCGAGGCAATTTACTACACTTCCACATTGATCTTGTTTATACTGTTGAGCATACACCAATATAATATGAAGATGATTAATGTGATCACGGTCACCATAATGTTTTTTCAACTCAAGAGCAGTTTTTTCGATAATGGATTTTTCAGAATCGTCATTCAGTATTGGGGCTAAGGTTGTCCTATTTGTTTGTATTTTGAAGTAGGAGTAGGAAATCAAGGAGTGTTGTAAAAGTCTGTTTTAAAGCCTTCAGACGGAGAGAACCTATTCTTCATAATTTCATAATAATAAGAAAAATGCATATTTTCTGACATTAATAAGCAAACACGTTTAATTTGCTTTAGTAAGTATGTAAACGTCAATAAACCGGATTCTGAAATATTTTTTCCTTTTTTTCAAGGTGTGTTTGCACGAAACGAAATCTTAATCTTTCTTACTGAGTTTGTAGCATGTAGGTCTTTTGGTTCGGAGCTGGGAGAAGAAGTTTCAGAGGATGAGTTGCATATTCTACTCTATAGTGATTATCATGATGTCGAGATACAATGAACTAACAACGATACTGGTACTTTAGTGAAGCCATTTTGTAGCCCTTAACATTTAACAAGTAACAGCAACCCCACCATCACATCATTTTCATTTATCAAAAAAGCTAATCTTTTTGTGCGATCACAACAAGGAAAAAAACTTGGTCAGTCAGTCAGTGAGCTAAAGTTGTTGGGTATTATTAAGTTGGCATAAACATTGAAATCGTTGGTAAAATATCTATCTTATCTTGAATGCTCACTTCGTAGTTTAGAGTTTAGGTTCATCTAACGGGATCGACGTCACTTTTCAGTGAGTGAGTTAGTGCGAAGAAAATCTCATTTTTTCATACAGCTCAAAACAAGAGCCACAACAGAAGCTACGCTCATCTTGATAAAACAGGACACGCATCGGAGCTGTGATAATAACAATCAGTTTCAGCATTAATACTTTTATTATAACTGCATAATAATATCGGAATATTAACGTTGTGGTAAATTATGTTAAGGAATGTTTGGCGCTTTCTTATGCACTTGCTATTGTTACTTTTTTGCCATTCGAATATAGGCAGGTACCTACATAAAATACATTCCATTTGTAATATAACGACGATGGCGATGCGATGATGAGATGTAGCTCACTGTTGGATGGTGGCATGTAAAAAATTCTAGCTACAAAGTTACAATTCAATGAACGCTTGAGCGTCTTCGTGATTCCTTTTTGCGGTATGCAGTGCGGAAAGTGTGATTTTTTGATGTATGCGAAGAGGAGAAAGATTATTATTAAGATTAAATGGTTAATATATTTGCTCGGTGATAATGCATTATTTATGCAGCGTCACAACAAGCAGACGTCAACAACGGCACATTGCAGAAAAAATGAAGGCTGATTTAACTGCAGATTTTCTCGAATGCAGGTTACGAGAAGGGAAGGAGGAAAAAAGACACCTTCACTTTATTGGTTTACCTTGCGTTTTGCTATGCTCGCATTTTTATATTGGATGAAAACACCCAGAAATGATTTTATCTATAGGTAACGATCTAAAAAAAATTGGACGATGCTACGAGCTTTGTTCGTAACAGCGTCAGCTCAACCAGCGTTGGCTCAAAAGTTTCCTTTTTAATATTAAAGCAACATTCAAAATCCCTTTTTACGCTTTATTGATAGTTTTTCTATGATATAATAGCACAAGGTAAAGTAGCAGGTGTGGTCACTTTCTATTACTCACGAGGAAATAAAAGGTTAAAATTTAACCTTTATCATTCTTTCAAAATCCTGAACTGAACATTTGAAGCTTTCTACTACTCTATTGTAAATGTTGAGGGCTTTCGGATGTTATGTACGACATGACTTGCGAAATGATCTTTGAGCGCTGGCGCTGCGTTGAAAGCTCCGATTTAATTGAATTATGTCCGAGCACACTTTTTGAATAAAATTATCAAATTCAAATAGCTTTGCATTTAACATTTAAAGAAAACGTGAATGCCTCGTATCATTGCACATGATAAAGGTTTAAAAGCTGCTCAGGTGTTAATAAAAGTTTAAGTGCTGTACCTTCTGCTTAAATTAAGCAATTCCGAATATTTCATTACTTAACTTCGCAGATAATTAAGATTTAAAGTGGAGATTATTTCACCTCTTTAAGCAGTATTCATGTAGCATTTCTCTTAAGACTAAGAGTTTGCATAATATTTCTATGAACAACTGTGCCGGTGGAGGTTTAAAACAGAAGAGTGATGGTGAAACTGAAATTTAAGCGTGGGTGTCATTAATAGGTTTATAGGTGGGTAGAAAATACCATTTTTGTGTTCGTACATTAAAAGTTTAAGTGCTGTACCTTCTGCTTAAATTAAGCAATTCCGAATATTTCATTACTTAACTTCGCAGATAATTAAGATTTAAAGTGGAGATTATTTCACCTCTTTAAGCAGTATATTCATGCAGCATTTCTCTTAAGATTAAGAGTTTGCATAATGTTTCTATGAACAACTGTGCCGGGGGAGGTTTAAAACAGAAGAGTAATGGTGAAACTGAAATTTAAGCGTGGGTGTCATTAATAGGTTTATAGGTGGGTAGAAAATACCATTTTTGTGTTCGTACAATTGTTAAAGCGAAGGTCTTTGCCTTGGCGTGATTCTTTTGGGATGATAAAAGTTGTGAGCAATTCAGTATAATGCAAAGATGAAGGAGTTTGAANCATTTTTGTGTTCGTACAATTGTTAAAGCGAAGGTCTTTGCCTTGGCGTGATTCTTTTGGGATGATAAAAGTTGTGAGCAATTCAGTATAATGCAAAGATGAAGGAGTTTGAAATGAGTTGAAGAAGACTCAAAATGACCCTTTATCGTTGCTAAACACATCATTTTTTTCTTTGAACTTTCTGCATCTTGGCCAAGAAACTTTCACTTTAGTTTTATTTAAAAGAGAGATAAAGCTGCTTTGAAAAATGTGTAATTTTTTGCCAAACTAATATTCAGTTTCAGCACTTTCAGCAAGACTTGTTTTTCTTGCGTTTTCTGTTAGCAATTTTCAAGTGATACTGAGATTTGTGTTATTAATTTTTATCACATTTCTGCAAAATGCGGTCTATCATGTTAGATAAAAGCTATCTCTGTGATCTACATAAAGGGACTGGTTGATAGAAGTAGAAACAAAATATAATTTTCCGCAACTTTCTGATGACTTCATGATTAAAGCGGTACAGTGTCTCTGAAATACTAGTGTTTTCATTTGCAGACAGTTTTTTACCCTAAAGTCAAATGAGCTGGTCTACAATAATCTGATCAATTGGCTTGAGCATTGGTCCTTGAAAGTTTTTTGTGCGCTTATCTGAAATCTGAAATGTATTTTAATTAGAAATTTTAATACTAAAAGAGGGTGTAGTAGGGAAAATTAAAGTTTTACATTTTTTTGCGTCGGCCTTTTTGCGACATTGCAAGAACCGCTGTGAATATGTAATTTTTGAATTATCTTTGACACTAGCTATAAATGCACTCAATTTCTTCTTTACTTTCACGAGTCTGTCCGTCCATGAGAGTACACTATTAAATTTGTGTAAAGTACTACTTGCTCTTATGTTTATCTGCACAGCACCTACCGGTTTATTATCAAGAGGTTATGATAATATGTTGCTTATTTCACTTCCTTGTGTATTACGCCGAAGACCAGTTACAGCGTGAAGTATACAAAGTCGCCCCTGGCCTTTAATCAACCGGAGCGATATTGACTAAACTAGCGCGCCTATCAATCACGTAGTAACAGCCATCATTGTATTAGCTAAATCACTGCCCTAGCCGGAAGTATAATATGAGAAAAGGGTGAATTTGCAATTCTCATTAGCACATCATTAATATCATATCATCCTCTCTGCAATTAAGTTGGACATTCGCATTTTTACGAGTGTATAATAGTCGTCTAATATACGGATCCACTCTTGGCGTGTGGAATTAGTTTGTTTCATGCACAGGGTAATTATTATTATCATCATTATCACATTTATCAGTAACTTATGACGAGAATGGGCTGAAGGTGAAACATTGACAGTGCCAGTGTCGAGAGTATCTGTATCTGATGTACTTGTTCGCTACTGGCTGTGACTGGTGAGAGGTAGAATAGTATCATAACAATGGTCAAAATGATTATAGCTAAAGCCACAATTATTGCTTTGAAAATGTGTTGCTGCAGAAATTCCTCCCAGGCACAATAATATGTCGTTCTTTTTAGCTGAGCGTGAAAAGTTATGTGATGAACTTGGTATTAATTCCAGC
Organism: Acrocyrtus sp. NNG-2020; assembly: GCA_027744115.1. Lineage (NCBI taxonomy): Eukaryota > Metazoa > Arthropoda > Collembola > Entomobryomorpha > Entomobryidae > Acrocyrtus > Acrocyrtus sp. NNG-2020. Next base: position 4,273 of record JAHZND010001783.1, on the reverse strand, counting down.
AGTTTTATGGAGCGTGGAGGTGGATACAATTTTCACCACGTCAAATGTGTAATGCACGGTTGTAAAACTGATCACCCTTGTTTTAAGTAGGGCGTTGTATGGCGGAAGTTCATGTGTTACACTCGAAGCTTATTATTCAAAATCAGCCCATCCCAGACAGGCAGTATTTGTTAATGACATTCCTTCATCATCAAACACCAATTGACATGGGGCAAGTCCGCTATATGCTTGCATTTTCACTTAATAAAAAATAGAAGATTGCGTTTTTTACATTGTATGCGCATGCATTAAGCTGAGACTGGGAGCATCATCGGCTTCACTTTATCAGTGAGAGTTGCCGTTGCCACCATCATGGGTGCTCTAATTGAAGTTTTGTTTTGGAGCATGCTGGTGACTAGTGACCAAACTTGAACAACTGAGCCAAAAAAAATTAATGAGATGTGTAAGCGACAGCCCATTCAGATACACGACTTTCTCTCCGTTACGAACATTGGTAAACTAAGGATGGGTGGAATGGCTTCGAAAGGAATTTAAGCTAGGAGGAAGTGTGAATGTAAATGGACACTTGCGTTCGGTACAGGTACATGTAAACAGCCCATACTGAAATGAAATGGGATTATTGTTTCAACAAAATAATGATTACGAGTAGAATTACAGATCCAATTCACAGCAACAGGAACGGTGTACAATGTAAGCATCCTAAAAGCCTAAGCAAAGTTATCAGTGGAGGGACGGTACTTTTACTAAAAAGCTGCATGTAATATTTATGTTATAGCATATTAGGCTCTTTTAGCGTCTGTACATCATCACCGTTGTCTTGTCATGTAGCAATATAAAAATAATAATACATTCAGAGAAAACAATGCATAGTTGAGAGGAACACAAATTTAGAGGATAAGTAGGTGGAAGCCGTACAGCAGTAGTAGTAGTCCGTCAAAATGTCGTATTGAATGATGGGAAGGGAAGCCGATGGAAAGCTGGGATTCAACACTGCATTTTGCAGCTGTGTACTTTACCAGCATAAAAAGTGAAGAAGAGTGAATGGTTTGGTGAGTCTAGTACTATCATTTAGCATATTCTATATAACAAATAGGGTGATGCAGATTCAGAATGCTATTTCTGTCCTGTACTCTCTTCCTGAACTGAATATGAAGTGCCGTTACATTTTAGTAGTGTATTTCTAAAAGGGTTGCTCCTTTTTCTGGTTATATGCAACAGAGTCTAGCAGCATCAGGCACTCTTGCTCAACTCTACCAAAAGAGTCTCTTTTGAAAGTTATGCATGCAAATGAAATGTTTAGTGTACTTTTAAAACTTTTTATTGCTTCATGTATTCATTTTGTTTGATCAGTCCACAGCTCCAGTTCTGTGTAGCTGAGGTGGATGCTTTTATTTTTACTTATTTAAACTGTCAGAATTCACATCATGAAAATTATTTAGTTTCGTTTTGAGGAAACGGAACAAGACAATTTGTCTGTTATGCTTGTAAAATCGGAAGCAGATTTAGTTCACTGCAAAACTATATTTTTGTGAAGCTTGAAGAAATCAACCCAGCCTTCTAATTCCAGATTTTTCAGTGCATACTGCATACATACAACTATAATTATGGAACCTTCAATTTGAACAGCTTTACTTGTCAGCTTACTATTTTTTGCTTCATTGCACTATAGAGAGAGAAGGTGTGTAGGTACAAGGACATTTTATACGGGCACATTTGTGTTTTGCTTAAATTGGATTAGAACAAACAGGAAAGAAAAAGTGCATCTAGGTATACGGAATAGGTACGAGAGAATTTTTTTGTTTGCTAGGAAAAATACAACTATTTTCTGGGAAGATGACATGAAGTACGCTATATTCCCGCTGTAAAATGTTACCTACTAACGCATACAGACTCGAGAACTGGATGTGAGATAGCCAAATCGCATTTTAACTGTGCAGATTTCTACTTGTACCTATTTCGTCACCACTCGTTTTAAGTCGAGCTAAACTTAGAACTTTCAACGCAACGGTATCCAAAAGATGTTTTCTCATCATGCTCCCGCTTAATGCAAAGATTGGTGAAATTGTTGCTAAATAAAACTGTATAATTCAAGATTTCTGGTTGCGTTTCTAATTTTCTGCACTGCTGAATACATTACAGGCTAAGGTGATAGGAAACACGACTAAACTGTTCATCCGAGTCGAGTCTTTAAGTACTTTTTGTGTACAGGACTTAAGACTTTTAACACTGAATATACCTATCTATAGATGCCTGCCTGTTGAAGTCAGACGAGACGCTCTTCAGATACTGCTAATTAAATGTGCTAGATGTCAAATTGCTTTCCTATTTTACAAAGATGTAAAGCTGAGCTGGGAATAGATGAGCAATCTTGTTAGGTTTTTATGCTGTATTGTACTCGGTGGATTGAATTAAATTGGTGTCAGTTAGCCAACCCAGTCTCAATGCCGGAATGAGTTGTGAGATTCGTTTAAATTCAAAAGACTAAGGCCAAAGTCACTGTGATGTATTGGGTTAAGATGTTTCGTGGGTAGCTCGCAGTTTCTTAAATGAAGGCTATGGGCTATCTTGTTGACTCATGCAAGTGAAATGGCATGCACATACCTATTCCTACTATTTTGAACTGAAGTCAAAACTGATAAGGGAGAAAAGGTAAAAGACATCATCATCGCAAGTTGACTGGCACTGCTATAGTCTCTTACATAGCCACGGCTGGTCCTACAAACTGAAGGGGTAGTATTTTGAGAAAATAATTGCTACAAGTGTTTGATGGACGAATTAATTAAAACGAGGAAAATAAACTGGCAAGTTTTAAATGGAATTTAATTCCCTTAGAGTACACTATACGTACTGCATTTTTAAAAAAATGAGGAACTGAAGGGGGTGGTGTAATGTGTTAAAGTAATGAGCACTAAAAGATTCATTTTAATCAAATGAAGATAACAACCAGTTAAGCATATAAATGCAATCATGCCGACAAAAAAAGATACAAGAGGATGCTCCAAAAAGGCATTCGTGATGATGTGGCAAAGACATGGAAGCAATAAGCAACGAATAAGAAAAAAAAGCCCACGAGAGAAGAGGAAGAGAGAATCAAGAGAGTCAAAAAAGGATGAAAGGATGACGACGCGATGCATAGTCAATCTCTGCAGACATTTATTTAAATGCTTATTGTGCTTCAACGTCAACATCATATCACAGTCTCTTCTTACTTGCCGAGATTTAAAATGCACGTTGGCGCAACGCTCGTCTGCTATGAAGAGAGAATGTAAAGCCGGCTTATTGTTAGTATAAGTTAAATTGAACTGAGCACAGCAATACTATTAGCTGAGTAAAAGTTTGAAAGTGGGAGAGCGTTGGGCATACTTGCAAGATTTTATGTGGAGAGGCAAAAGAGAATATTTTAAACTGCTTATCACCAATTTCGAGAAAAATAACAACACCTTAGTAGAACATCCTATCACTGAGCATTTTTGTGCATAATCTGAGTTCTGAATATTTTGCGCTCACTTTCCACAAAAAGCGAATTTTATGTGATGATGAATCACGAAAACTTGTTTTAACCTTGTGGAACTGATCAGTCACCATCAAAACTGACCATTTTTGGACTCAGCTTGGTGTAATAATAAAGCAGACTGTAGGCTTGTGGTCCTAATATATTGCCTTCTGATTTAATGCAACGTAGAAACTTAATATTCCGTCTGAAGTTTGAGCGAGAGGATAAGATGATGTCAGTTTCAAAGCGTAGATTTTCATGTAAGGTAGTATTTGCCAGATACCTAAAGCAATTTCTTATTTTCTGTATTTAGATATAAGTGTAAAAAAGCCCATTGTACAAAGTAGTGTTTTACACGCGGATGACTTAAATGCGAATTCGTTCATTTGACAATGCATGAAGTTGATTGTGCTAAATGTTATCAACCGCAGCATTGTTATATCAGATTTGATTGTCGTTTTGACGGATTTCCGCTTTTAATATGAGTATGCATCGTGCATATAAGTGGCATTTCAACAGGACCATCTGGAATATTTGAAAAAAAATGCTCAAAGCTGTAGCTATAAGACCCTAAATACTTTACGATAATTAAGCATAGTAAGGAGACAGTAGGCTCCGGAATGCCTGCAGATACTACATCTAAATATGTACAAGTTTTTACAGCGTGTATACTACAATGGATTTTTGCTAGCATTGACCTTCACAATAGCGTTTTTGCATACAAGACCAAGAGCGCAAATTTGAGGGTAATGGTTGGTTTGCTGGTTGGGTAGGTTTACT
>JAHZND010001782.1:0-24257 GCA_027744115.1 Acrocyrtus sp. NNG-2020 | reverse complement strand
ATAAATCTTGATTTGTATATAGTTTACTTACAATGTCTACTAATGCTACGAGAATTGTTCCATCTCGTAAGGAAAGTTTACAGCACGGGCGAGGCATTTTGTATCCACAGAGGAGGTTCTCCTTTCTCAGTTTCTCTCGTAGATCAAAAGAGTTTCGGTGAACTATGTTAATTTCTGTCAATTAAAAGTCTACAATTAGCATGTGCTAATATTTTTAGCTGAAATTTATTTATCTTTAGACAAAAATTTTAATAATACTTATGTATACCTGTTTAACAAATTGGAAGCAATTTTTCAACTATGCTTTAATTTCAATAATTCTTGTTAAAGTTATTTCCTTTTCCGTATACCTAATCAATCAGAGCAGAATTAAGATTGTAAAAAGGAACCTTCAAGGCTATTCAAACAATATTTTGACTTCGTTCAGTGGTGTAGCTAGCTCAATTTTTTACAGCATTAAAGGGATAAACGATGTTGGTGACAGGAATGAGAAATACCTGAGCTGTTCTCTCATCAACAGGTACTCCTATGATGCAAGTATTTAAGAAGCAACATGTATATACTGTTTCCTTGTAGAATGCGTACAAATCATAGAGCACTTTACAGGTAGTACGACTGAATACTGGAGTCATTGTTGAGATTTGATATCTACAAGTTGGCTACAAGAAATAAACCTAAAAACCACACAGGCTAGTTGCATGCATACAAGCTCAAAAGCTAAAAACACTTGAAGATATCCAAACAATATACCTACATGCTTATTTGCAATGACAAGTGCAGCACATCTGTGAAATCAAATCACATCATGCATCATCTTCTTCTTGTTGATTGGTAAACAACGCAATAACTGCTGCACACATGTATGGAAATGTAGTGAAGAGGAAATTGGAGTGCACTAGTATGCAATGGCATGCATGCATGCCTCTCTGTTTATGCAGCGCAATGTTTGCATGACAGATCTGGGTAGACAGTCGGTAAAAATGACGCTCTTTAAATGTAGAACATGTAGAAGTAAGACGTAACCCAAATTCCAAATTTTGTAAGAATTTCTATAATAGCTTGATGTAAACAAAACTGGAACATTATTGTAAAAGCAGTGCTACAGTATTCACATTTACATGCCGTTTTGGTGGAAAGGAAAGGATGAAATGCTTATGACTTGAGGAAAATGTGCAATTATGTTCAAACACTGCATGCTCAGCTTTCAATATATTGCGGTTATACAACTCATTTCGTGCAAAGAGATAATGTTTTTGTTGGTACTTACATCCCAGAGAAATCTTCAGTCCTTGAAGTTCAGGATTTTAATAGACTGTTTAGACCGCATATGGTCTGCTACTTTTCGAAACAGCTTGCATTTCAGAAAAATAAAATTGCGGATGCTGGTCTGTTCCAGTAGGATCTGTTGTCATTCAAGGGAGACGAAGCATTAAACATTCAATTCGCCAGCAATATACAATACCTTGCAAAATCATACCAGCTGTCTAAATAAAAATAAGCATTATGATAAAAGCTTTGGTACATTTGCTTTGAGCAACAACGATTGGAGCCATATGTAAAATTTTCACACAAACATTTTTTATAAATGATAAGGAACAGTTTACCTTACTTTACTGCTGTGGAAATGGGTTCAGGTACGCCTACGCTCTATTATTTACAAAATGGAAATGAAAGCACCGGAAGGAAGGTACGAATGTGTGAGTGCTTTCTGAGAACACCTCACGCACGCATTGGGAAACGTTCGAGAATTTTGCAGAAAGAAATCCCACAAAATTTTATGCAGCTCTAGTTACAACTCCATCCAACTCAATGAAGCATGTCTTGTGTGCCAATGGCAAAAAGTTGAATAGAAAGTAAAGTTACCTTACATTCTACTTTTACAACAATGGGTCTCACATTACCCCATTCCAAGTATTTTTTCATCAATAGAGTAATACGAATGCTACCGACATCACTTTATTATACGTAATTAAACAGGAGAACATTTATGGTTTTTCCGATATTTGTGACAACACAATCGGAAGCCACACATAAGGCGTGCTTATTGAATTCTACGGAATTTAGCTGATTATTTTCAAGATTTACAAATATTCATTTACCTTTATTTTCTCAAAATCAGTTTAGTTATCGTTATCGTTAGTATATATTAACGAGATACATTTACAATACAAATTGAATTTCCTAAGAATTCGACAATTACACTTTGTTTTCGAGGTAATCAATATCCAATCCTTCCGCTTTGATTTGAGTTCGTTTAATACCCATTTTGTGATCTCAATCCACCTGTTTGTTTTTCTATCTGATTTTTACCTCAATTCCAAGTATTCCTATTCCCTACACTGGGGAACGGGGTTGTTTACAGTAGGCAGGAAGCTACATATCATTTAGAGCATCAGTGCCTGGTATAGCAAGTAACAGTGCCGCTAGTTTCGCTTCTACTTTCTTGGTAGCACTCCTTACAAAAAACTTTCTGCACTAACTGAAGAAACTGATACCTATTAAACTAAAAAAGCTGAAAGCAAATATTTTTCATCTTAGATAGTTTTTGCCTTTGTTGTTCAACCAGAGAGAGACTTCTTACGGCTGAATTTCTATCGGACCTGCTTTACGCCTATTTTCTGGAACAGTTTTGGAGTAAGAGAAAGCAGAATTTTTGCTCTACTGGGAGTCTATACCTTTGCTCGAGAAAACACTTGAAGGCTAATGAGGCTGTATAGTTAATGTTGCTACCTATTATACTAGTATAATGTTCGTATATTTGTAATAATGAGTACATGTGGGTGTTCTTAATGAAAGTAAGAAATCCACTCACGTATGACAAGCGTTAATTTTTACCGTTGGCTATTGCTTTTACTCACATAAACATTTGCATGTGCCTAGACCTAATTATAAAGTGGAAAATTTAAGTTGTGTGGGTTTGTTATGGCTCTTGGATGCTTTTCTGCGTTGCCGACTAGTGGCCTCTGAAAAGTCTGACGTTACTTAAATACCTGGAAATCATTAACATGCAAATAGTTACCTATGCAGTAAAATATTGACAAGTAATCTGCGAGGTCGGGTCAGAGTTACAGTAAAATAGCTAAAAAAATCAACAAAGCAGCCTTTTGGCTGAGCTGAATTTTAAATATTGTTTATACCGGAAAAGTGTAAACGTTCTTCTGTTTTGCTATTAACTATTAAATTGCTGGACTAACTAAAATCATCTGACATCATCTTTATTGCAGGAAAGAGGAAAATCATCAATAACATACGTCGTGTTTGAATTAAAATTGGAATGTGAAGTTAGGGTCGAGGTGGGGCAGTTCTGTGCTTCTGCTAGTTTGCATTCATGACGAGAAAACATTGACTGTTTGTTATCTAGTCACAACTTCTCAATTCCCTTCTGCTCGCAGTCCACTGGGAACTCCAGTTCCATTATGTATGCTTTCACCACCCAGAGAGAGTATGACTGATACATGATTCCAATGATGCCTCCCAACAGAAAGTCCAATCTATCTTCGGATATTACAAAGGCAAGGATTACGACTGCCGTGGAGGCAATGAAGAACACTAGCTTCGTCCACCACCAGACGCTACAGTATGCGGAGTCCCGCTGGAAACAGTTAAAACGAGCACATTTAGTTCCCAACAGGTACATTAAAAATTTATTCCGTACAAGAATCGTGGAAAAATACAAACTTGTACACACTTGTTTAAAGTTTTTAATGTAATATTCAATATTACATACCATTTTGGCTCCCTTGAGCAAAATCACTGACAAAAAAAGTTCTACTATGCATGTTAACGTTACAAATCCAATGGTGAAATAAACAGCAGCACCTAAAAATTTCAATTAGTGTTAGCTGGAATGTCAAAAAGTCGGAATTTAGCCTCCTCTAATATAAAGTATGTACAAACGAAGCATAAAAGAAAGCCATGTCAATATTTCTTTAGCTTTCATGCGTAAGAAGTTTCTCTAGAATTTTGACATCACACCTATTTACAAAGTAGACTGATAAAAGGTAATACACTTCAAAGGTAAAGAGCTTACTTGACTCTTCGAGTAGTTTTGTAATTCCTTGGCTCTTATGAGTTGATATCAAAGTACCTAATCCTCCGTCATCTGACATTGGACTGTCTCCTCCTTTTTGAGCAGTGACACACACCAACGTAATTACGCAGGAAAGTGTTCCAAAGATAGATCCTACCTGTGATATATTAAAAAATAGGTACCTAGGTATACAGACTAAATCAAAATTCTGGGACACACTCACTTTCCTCATACTTTGCAAAAGATTATTCATTAGACTTCACTGGAATTTGCAAATAGTCTGAAAGCGGTTTATTCTGTATGGTAACTTACAATATCAATTATAGATATGATGATGGCTCCATTCCGGAGCGGAAATCCGCAGCAGGGATGTATCATTCTGAGAAATTTTTACTTCGTCCTTGTCCACTAAAAGTTTCCGTCCCTGACAATTTTTACTCTCCTCCTCTAATACAAAATAATTCTTATTATAGCAACACACTGTCTGCACCAAAGTTGCCAACTGAATTTATTATTCATACGTTCGTTAGTCACGTACTAAATGAGCTCTCGTTTGCAGAGCACTACGTGAAAACTTCCTTAAAACTTCACTGTCACTTTGCTAGAGATCTAAAAGGGACTGGCTACAGTGGCTTACATTAATAATTGAATGAGGCACAAGGAAGAGCAACGCTCCCTTTGATGGATTATGCATCAATCTGACTTTTAGCAAATGGCCTTACATTGGGCTGATGCATAAGTTACATATTTAAAATCTACCAGACCAATACATACACAGAAGCCTTCAAAATGTCTTTCCACTTCCACTACTTCACGATTATTATTTTGTGTTCCGCAATACCTACGAAAGTATTACTTAAAAACTTGGCAAAGTAGCACTTTGCTTCATGCAGGCACTCCTTCGATTAAAAATCATGCGCAAACTTTTACTTTTCAATTGCACCCTTCCTTATGATGATTGTAAACTACTTCATTGTACAATTCAGCAGTAAAATTAGTGACTTATGGTGTGATTATAAATACTTCTAATAGTTATTGGTGTTGCTTGATACGGTTCGTTTTTTTCTTTGTCAGTCAAAAAAAAATATTTCGCACTCACGTAACAAGTGCGTGGCATGACATGGGTGTTTGTTTTGCGTATCGTATACCGTATTGCACGGTTTGTTAGGCAAAAATCATGCATAAAATGAATAGGTAATGTAATGAAAGGATTATATAAATGAATGAATGATGACGGCTATTAAAAAGTACTTTTGCTGGTCAGTGGTCAGAAACGCGTTTATTTAAATACTTAACTAAAAGACACCAAATACAATTGGATCGCGATCAAAAGCTTTTGAGTTTTGATATGAAAATAAGGATGTTTTCCTTTTTGACAAAAAAGGTCCCTTCCTCACATTACTCAATAGAACGGATATTGGTCACGAATGGGATGACGCGACTTAATAGTTATCTACGTCCTACGCAACTGAAAAGATGAGCCCTTTTTACAGATCACTTTTACAGATTTAGTTGAGCTTTCGAAATTATACAATAATTTGTACAGTTCACCCTTCAAAAGAAAAATAAATTTTATAGTGTGGGCTCAACAACTGTGACGATGACGTATTTTCGTTTAATTTGAAATGTGGAGGAAAATTGCATACTTATGTCTTTTTTATATTTTTGTCGCTACTTTGGTACGCACTGAAGCTATTTCATGTGTGATTCGATTATCTCGCTGTAATCGAGTATTATTAGTATGCGAAATATTATTACAAGTACTCTAAGGTATTCTTGCTGATGTAGGTTTAAATATAATTTTTCTAGATTTAATCAGCAAGTCAACGAGCTCGAGCTGGTTTGAAGTTGGAACGATATTTTGAAGTTTTTAGCTTCGCTCTTATGTCTACTGACATGTGATGATAATGTTCAAAATGCACTTTTACGCAGTTTAGAGAATAGACAAGGTGTAATTACAAAAATGAAAAGTCTAGATACGGCGCTAGTACGTGCGCTCACAAATGTATGTAAATCTTATCGTTAGTCTGTCTGCCAAGTTAGACTTTTGTAGATTTTAAGCAGTAGCTACAAAATAAAAGTGCTTATCTAGGAATCAGGTAATTACATAAGAACTGAGAGTATAGCCGTCGCTGTTGAAGGATTGGAAGTGTGAATCGAACTTTTTATCAAATTCATAATTGCGTGTGTATGCATTTATAGCAGCGCAGAACACATCCTCTGCATTTGAAACAAAAAAGTTTTGCAATGATATTTTACTAATAAAAAGTTTGATTTTGCATGGCTGCTTGAATTCACTAACTACTTCGGCTTTTTTCTAGCAGCGACAAGGCATCGTTTGTGGTTTAGTAGTTGAGTTGCTGAGTGAGTTCTAAAATGGATCACGTGTAGGTAAGGCAAGCAAAGATGCCTTAGACTTGCATATTAATTTAATAGCAAATATGTACTAATTTTCTGAATTGTGCCTAGTGCAGTAAAGGGCCTAATAAAGGAATAGCTGATACGATAGGTTTACGCTGATACGAAAAAAACAGTAGCTAACTAGAATATCAAATTGCTCTGCTTATCTGTGCAGGTACACTTCCTGCTGTGTACAAGAAATGCGATAACAAAATGGCATGCCTAAAGTATGAAGGAAGCAGCAAGTCAAGTGGAACTTGACAAAGTCCAAAGGAAATGAAGCTTATTGAGTTACTTTTTTTGGTAGTGCGATGCCATAACTTCTACTTTTCTGCGAAATAACTTAAGGTTGTTCGGTGGATGGCGAGAGGAGAGCTCCGACAGAAAACGGATAAATTAGATGTTTTGTTAGAGCTGTTTTTAAAACGTCTGAATACGCTCAAACATCGTAATTAAAGTAGGCGTAATTCCATTCGTATTAAACATACGAACTCTGTAACTTTATTCAAGGGCTTTCAACTTAAAAATAACTTTATTCTAGTACACACATTTTGGATTGAACTCAGCAGGGGATATTTTGCGATCAAAACTTGTTGATAACTTTACTTGCACTTGAAAGATTGACTTTTGTTTATTAGCCTAATTGACATAATTTTTACTCGTTTTTATCGTGTAATTATTGTTCATGTAATAGCAATGTGCTTGCGTATTATTTTACTTACAGTTAAGGTTAGCACTATTGCAATTTGTACGATGCACGTGCATATAATAAGTACATTAGGAAGCACAGCAAAGTGTAAAGGATTTGCTCAAAGAAAACGATTGCGTATCGAAAAGCCACTTAGGTATATACCTAAGTGGCAATGGACATACTTTTGTTTTTCATGTATAGATGAAGTGTAATTGTGAGTAAACAGGGAATTAAGATTTTCTTAGAGATTTTTTGCAAGCTAATAAATAAAGGCTGCGATTTGGGTCAAGGACCAGCTCTCAAACATTCTTGGTAGATTTTGTGAGATTTATTGGAACTGGAATTGACGTAAGCTCTTTTTACACGTTCGCGGTTTTTCTCTCGATAATTACCTATGTGCGTAGGAGAAAATCTGTGGGAGAATCTCAAGAAATATTTACTTTTTGTTTATGATCTATGAATGTGTGCTATATAGAGAGTGATATGTCCTCTTTGATCTACTAGCCAAGCTTTGCAAATCGCTATTTCGGTGACATTTTAAGCCACCGGGTTCATTCCGAAGTTAAGGGTTTATATACATACCTACCAACCAATATTGCTATATTCAATTCACACAACATCGCTCTGATTTCATCCCTTCAAAAGGGAAAGTCGATAAAGAAAAGGAAACAAAAGTCAATTTCAAAGGTAAGAGTAGAAAAACGTAGAAATAACTTTGGCAGAGTAATGCAGTTGCACCCAGGTATGCACGAACGATTGATTAAATCGAATCAAATAAAACTATAAAAATGCAGTCTCTAAATTCTCTATCTCCATTTTTATTCGAATCCTGAGAATATACAGCCAAGAAAGTAAAATTCCGGTTATATTACTTGACATATTTTAAAAAATAGGACTCACAGAGATTTGGCATAAAACTGACGGAAATGGGGTTTTTAAACTTTCAGCAGTCTAAAACTTTCGTGTGACACCGGAACTGCGTTCACATTAAGGAAACCAGTTCAATTTACAATATACCTATATAGGAAGCTACCGGCGCACCTTTCACGTATACCTATGTATATATAAATTATGTTTTCCTGGAGAACCGGAATCTGACAGGGCATGTTCCACATTTCATTTTAAGCTGTGATATCAAAGGAATTTTATTCTTTTCTGGAATTCTTCAAAGAAACTGGGTCGTAGTCGGGGATGAGGAATTTATCTTGGTTTTTATTGGAAGACATCCTCTTTCTGCTGTGGCGGCGCTAGTCAAGTTAGAAAACTTTTAATGTATACTCTTCCAGGCTCTTTCATCGGTCTGGCTTGGATGTTTTGTGATGCAACCTAACCGATTTGGTAAATGGAATGCTTTATTTAAGGTATTTCAACAAGAAACGAAAGTGATATGTAGCTGAAATAAAAACCACTCTGTTTTTCATCTTTCCTTTGATGCCCTCACCCTGTAGTATAAGTAAGAGTAAGTAAAAGGTATTGATTTGCACAAGTCCCGTTGACTGTTTACCTTGCTATAAGTTGGCCAGGAAAAGTGCAGGAGTCGTGCATTATGTTTTCCTGGAATGGAGTTTGCCAAAACTTCTTTTTTTAATAATTGACTGGAAGATTGTGTCTTCCTTTATGGTTTCTGAAATACATCTAATAAGTTGACGCGTAAACACTCGCTAATACCATACATATATCATATGACAAAGTATAAATCTTTTGACTCAATTTTAAAGATTTATTTCAAGCCACAAAGCCGCAAGTCTTCACTTGTCAACATTAAATCACAACTAGCTACCTATACGGGCGGTGAGAAGTGAGAACTTTTAAATATGCAATAATAACGATTCGAAAGTCCCGCTATCATAATGATAGACCTGCAATGCTGTGGTAAGTTCCTACGAATAAAAAATGTGTCATGTCACCAAAAACACATTTATTTTTTTTTATTTTTACTGATGTTTATGTATACATGGAACTGAGGCATGGGTGAATAAAAAAGCCAATTTAAAACATGAATATTCTCCGAATTCGGAAAACCCTAACCCTTTCGGTTCGTCAGAATTTTGCGAGTTTTTTTCAAGTATACTTTTTAATTTAGCTAAGTAATATAGCCTTCCAATGAATAGGAAATTCAAGTGCAAACAGAAAACTCACAGCTTAGTATTTTGATTCTCTGATACATTCCGAGAAACATTTTTTCACCTATTCATGTCTCGCTATTGTATCCAAATGACATCTACTACTTTTTTACTCATTAGCGTCCCTCTTTCAGTGGAAACGTTTAAACAGCTTAACAAAACAAGCGAATTCAACGCTGATTGAGCCAGCTGGAGCATGTTTTTTACAATTAAAATTGGAAAGTTTTGAACAAAAGGAGAGCCCGAATAAAAAATGTCTAGAATATCTCCCCTATCAATTTGTAAGTGTTCCTTTTGAAAATATTAGTTGGAAAGCAGTGCAAGCCCTATCTTCTACTCCAAAAAACGTCAAACTTGGAATTTGTCTCTTCTGCTTTTCAAGTTTCCATTAAATGGAGTGCAGAAAAAACTAATAAATTTTCTTTTCATGAGCGAGGTACGGTTTCCTCCAAAGACACGAAAAAACCGTAATGCTACTACGCAGTACATTACTAAATATTTTTTATTATGGAATGCTTTTTCAGTCTACGCCAGTTTTTCATTACACACTGTCATCAAATTCCTTCGGATGATTTCTCTTTTCTATTTCTCACAGTTCTCTTTTGCTTTATTCTGTTTTCTAAAGAGGAAAAACAGACGTATACATATCAGTTAGGCCTCTCATTTTTTTTACGATGTGCGCACTTTCATCATCTCATGTAATCGAATTTTTTCATTTGAAGTTCTTATTACGGCACACTGTAGCAAGAAGACACAGTACCGTTGGGAAGCTGGGAATTAAGGAGTTCTTGTTTCGCGAAACACTACGCGCGTCAAATGATCCACTACTTTCCGTTGAAGTTGCATTTTCCATACAAGAAGTCCAAAGATTCCTACGGATATTATGACCAGGATTGGGATTACAACGGCAAACGCGGTGCTCCAAGCGGAATGCCTCGTGTCTAAAATGCGTAGGACAGGAAATACGATAACTTCATCTTTGTAATCAATTCACGCCATTTCTTCACCGATTTCTACTTGGATTCGATGGAATTAGTACAAGAATTTGAATGTAAACCCCGTCACCCGCCTTTGTTTACCATTTTGATTTCGTCATTACCTTCGACAAAAACCCGAAATAGTTTTCTAGCTTGACCTACTTCGTTTTTGGCAATACACTTGTAAGTGGCCTGAGTTTGGTGAGAGACCGTTTTCAGCATGAGGATGGACGTCCCATTTTCATTCCAGATTACCGTGCTCCGGGCTACTTCCTGTATCAAAATGAAGAGCGGAAAAATAATGACTGATCATTTGATGAGGTAAAGGGATGCGGGTTTTCGCGCTACTCAATAATAAAAGATACTACAAAAACAGGAAGCTCATTAAGGTACACCTACCTCGTCATTTTTCGTCCATCGAATTTTCGCTGGGGGCTCTCCATCAGAGCTGCACTCGAGGATTTTGTCCGTTTCATTCAAGCCGAATGTTTTCTCCTCGATAGTCGCCCCCGCAATTTTAGGACTTCTGGATGCTGTACAATATAAAAGAGAGCAATATACCTAATTAGTGTCTATTTATTTACCTTACAAATTTGCTCCTTCTAAAAAGGTCGGAAAACCTTTTTCTACATAGCGAAAAGTAGTTTAGTGAACGTGTCAGCGGCTAGCTTGAGAAGGCACTCACTTTTAATATCTAACGAAATTCTCTTTTCCACCCAGTTTGTAGAATTCCACACCGGAGCGAAGCAACTAAGCTCGGCCATCATTATATCCAATTTTATGTAAGTGGAGCGCTTTCCATGTAGTCGCGGATCTCTTTCTCCTGAAAGTATAGCTGCAGGGCATTTTTGTCAGCCCATATTTTAATTGAATGCACTTCATATGATCATTAACTTGGGCTTTGGCACAAACAACTCACAATCAAAGTAATACTGTGACCCATTTTTCCACTTGATCGCCCATTTAATTCCATCCGAAAAGTAAGAGTGAAGAGTCTGACAGGTTGCAGTCACTAACTGACGGTCATACATAGGAAATGATGCGTGAATCATTAGGTGCACCATATTTTGTGGGTTTAGCTCCCTCCAGTCAAAAACTGAAAAGGTTGAAATTATAAATGCGGTTAAGTAATGCTTAACACCAGTCAAAGTAAGTAATAGATTTGGCAAGGACGGGTTACAGCGCGCTACAATATCAATGACGAGATTAAATCATCACGTTCAAAGTTTTCCAGGCCATTATCGAAGCTAATATATTGCAGACAAGATCTTCTGGCAAGGTCATTGTTCACAGTAAATCTTACCCGCTCGCAGATGTTCCTGTTCTGGTGTCCAATATTCGGTGTACACGTACGTAAACACATCAATTCCATCTCCTTTGCATCTTGCAATTCCAAAATCTTGCGGGTATAGTCGCTCCCGCACACAACTATCATTTTTTGTATCGTTTACCGTTGCTTCCAGAAGTCTGCAAAGTTTGAGTAATAATTAAATGAGCACATTGTCCATGAACAGGTAGTGAACTACCAGTCCGAAAGTTGTGAGGCACAAATTAAATTGTAGTAGGGATCAATAATGCAGGTAATTATGAGCGGAATGTATCATTTACTCTGACGTCGACAGAGAAACCTTCCCAAAAGACACAAAAAGTAATTATTATGTGCACGAGACTGAGGATATTTTTGCAAGTTTTAATTTCCTACCATGTACATGAATGGTTCATACATCCCGCAAGAACTTGGGTTCTGACAAAGCAGAAAGTGGAGCCTCGTTGGTTTCGGGCTTCCCTTCCGCCCACAGCATATTAATTCCTCTGAGGTGTCGTCAAAGTAAAAGCGTGTCCCTGGAGAAAGTTTTCGTCGAAAACAGCTGCCGTCCTCCTGACACGAGTCACTCCTCACTTGAAAAAATATTGAAGATCGAATTTTTCAAGCGTAGCTCAGTTCACGTTGAGAGAAAATTTGTTAAAAGGATAAACAGCTAACCTATGGATGGTTTGATGCGAACTTCCATTAAGTCATTGTCGTCTCTCTCGCCTGAGTAGCAGCGGTAGGTCCCTAAAACGTCGGAGGCATTTTGGTATTTCATACGAAATCCAATTTTCGGAGAGTATTCATACGAAAGTTTCATCGACTGGGAAAGTTCCTTAAACTCCTGTTTAATACAATTACAACTGGCTGAAGGCACTTTAAAAATAGAACAATTTTTTGCTTCTTTGAAGCACCCCAGCTAAACTTTTTTAGCAAAGAGAACAAGTTAGTTAATATTAGAATGTGCAAAGTGCAACCCACAGCTACTGGCAGCAAAAGTTCATTGTGCTTACGCCGGTATGTTCCTTAAAAAGAAGAACGGAAACAGTTGGATTCGACACATAGCATGGTATCGTGACGGACCTGGGTCCTGTGCTGGAAGTGTCCAACTCGAGTTCAATATCCAATTTTCGGAGAGAATTCATACGAAAGTTTCATCGACTGGGAAAGTTCCTTAAACTCCTGTTTAATACAATTACAACTGGCTGAAGGCACTTTAAAAATAGAACAATTTTTTGCTTCTTTGAAGCACTCCAGCTAAACTTTTTTAGCAAAGAGAACAAGTTAGTATTGTTATACTGTGCATAGTGCAACCCACAGCTACTGGCATCAAAAGTTCATTGTGCTTACGCCGGTATATTCCTTAAAAAGAAGAACGGAAACAGTTGGATTCGACACATAGCATGGTATCGTGACGGACCTGGGTCCTGTGCTGGAAGTGTCCAACTCCAGTTCGAACAGTTTCCCTGACAGAGCCAGGTATGGTGGAGAACTTCCTGGAAGTAGTAAATAAGGATTGAATTAGGGTAGGGTCTTCAGTTAATATCCGGCTATGAAAGGAACCATTTATACATACATAGCGTCTTATGCAGAAATGGTTTTTACCTTCCCAGAAAATAAAAATGTTGTTGGAAAGGTGTCTAGTCTGAGTGTTGGCTCCCCGACAGGTGTAGTTTCCAGTGGCTTTGTTAGATTCCATTCTGATTTCTAGCCTGGCAACGAAAGTATCGCCTTCTGGGTTCGTGACGTCTTTTGACTGTCGGAACATTTTCATTTGGATCCCATGCAGGTCTTCCGTTACATACTGAAACGCGCGATTGTAAAGATATCAGTTTCAGAATATTTGACTGAAAGCAAGAATTCTGAGAAATTTAATTTAGCACAAATTTATATTTTACCAGGGCACTGTGAAACTCCCATTCTACGGGATATTGAGCTCGACACTCGACATGTATGGCTGCCACATGTGGAGAAATGGTATATTCATGGCTTCCAAAACCGGAAATTTGTATAGAGCTAGTGTCAATTTCACTGTTCCATTCACTTCCATCATCCTCATAACTGAAGTCTATGTTAGCTGCTGCTGAGGTGGATATCCATTTGGATAATCGGATTTCGGGTATGGAGTGGAATGAATATTGCAGATGAGGCTGATAACCTAATGATTCCGCAAGCAGTATCAATTCACTAAGAATTATAAAAAACGTGGCTATGTAACGTGCTTTGAGTGTCATCTTGCCCTAGAGTTATTGAAAAGGTATAAAAGCTTTTTCTCCCTAAACTGAATGGTTTTTCTGAGTTACCAGTCACCAGTCTTTGACCGCTCTATGGGCTTTAACAACTAAAGCTATATAAAACCTATTTCCACTCAAAAACTACTTTTCTGCATTTATCCCCAATTATAAAAAAAATTCCCTCATTTTACAGGAAAGAGGACAAGAGTGCAATTTCGTTAGTACTCAAAGTGGAAACGGGGATTTTTGGAAGTGTGTGCTAATGGATGTTAGATAAAACGCATATTTGCACCAATTTTTAACATTATTTTTAATGCTCCATCATGCTCTCAACAAAATCGTTGATCCCTCGGTTCTGTGAATTTGTGACCGTGCATATTATGCCCTTAGCTAGTAAGCTGCTTTAATTTGGAATCATTCGTGCTACAAAATATTAATACACCCTTACCATATATGCTCAGCAAAATGCAAAAATGATTGCATATACCTAGGTAGGTATATAGCCATTCACCAACCATTTTTCCAATGATTGACTGATGATGGATCTGCTTGTATTATGCTAGAAATCAGAACTGGTTTTATTATTATAAATGTAATCCTGGCAGGCAGCAATCATCTATTGTTTCCGTTGTCTACAATAGACTGATCAGCTTACACCAAGTTACTAAAATGTTTTGTCAATAACTCATATCACATATGTAGTAGGTATTTACGCTTTTAAGTCAGATTCGGAATTCATTATTTGCTCATTCAAGCTTAAAGAATAACTTTCAAGGGATTATTTTACCGGTGTAGAATTACCTATATTTAGCACAGATGAGTTCAGTACAATCAATGCTTCATCAAATCCATTTAAACCACAAATTAAAGAATAACTTTCAAGGGATTATTTTACCGGTGTAGAATTACCTATATTTAGCACAGATGAGTTCAGTACAATCAATGCTTCATCAAATCCATTTAAACCAGAAAATATTTTCTAAGCGTGCTCCCTGGAATAAAATCTTTATAACATATGATAAGTGATAATTTGTGTAATTAAATTTCAAATAACTGAAAGTCATCGTCAAAGAGCAATATTATTATTCCCAACAGAAATACTCTCTACAGTAGTATTGGAATGAGGAACTAAAAACACAAAATTTTTAATCACCGAAGGGAAGTCGCTGCATCTACATAAAAAAAATTCCCCAATCACTCCATTGGCTATTGTCTATTCTTTGCTTTACCTAAATATCACGTTTTCGTTCCTACCAAAAAAAAAAGAATTATTTTTCTTTTTGCGGCAAATGCTCACCAACTAGGAAGATATAATGGGCAAGCCATACAACAAAATTGACAGGGAGTGAACTGTTCTGTCCGATAATGATTTTCTAATTGATGTTCAAAGTAAATATGTCAATGAGCATGGGCTATAAACAAAAAGGTTGTGACATCTCCCTAAAAGATGACATAACGCAGAGAAGGGAAATTAAAAGTTCAACGAACCTGGCTTGGCTGCTCATGACTCACTCTCCCATAAAAAAAATCTATAGCCATAAACTATCTAACTATTATAACTTATATAACAATATCAACTATGAAGTGAGTGGAGTACCTAACAATGTTAGGATAAAACGAAGTAGGCTAAATGCTTAAAAGCAGAGCTTACGGGAGACATATTTAAGTGTTGCAAAATTCTCAAACTATATTAGGCACATAAACTCAAAAAAAAATATAAGTTTAGCATGTACGAAATCAAATCTAGTTTTATTTGCAACACTCCCTTCGCACTTAAGCACATCTATCAACAATTTCCTGAAGTATTTACCATTCCCCTACTTTAGAATGAATTACAGTACCTTACTCGCTTCTACACGGTGAAATCAGACTCGTCGTAAATTGGACTTCTGCTGCTCTGGGTCAGGTTCAGGTAGTCCAGTGATGAAAATAAATAAAAAATTCAAGGGACTGCTGTAATATGAATTTCTACACGGTGAAATCAGACTCGTCGTAAATTGGACTTCTGCTGCTCTGGGTCAGGTTCAGGTAGTCCAGTGATGAAAATAAATAAAAAATTCAAGGGACTGCTGTAATATAAAAAATATTCGGCTCCAAGATTGCTACTCAACAAGACTCGCTGTATTCTGAGTTTTGTTGATAGTGCTTCTTCACTTGAGCTTATAGGTACTTATGTAGTAGTTGGAGTTGGGCTGTTGCTGTTGGGCAACAATAATATTGCTCCAGCAGCAGTAGAATAAGCTAATGTAATTGAAGCATGCGAGAATTTCAACAAGTGCAAGTTTTGCAGATAAACTTTTTTGCTTTTTAAAGGTATCCATGAACCTTAGCTGTGCTTATATAACTCTTAAGACATTAAAATACCTAGGCTGAAATCGGCTCGAGTAAACAGGATCTTAGCTTCAAGAAACACTCCAGTCGGATTTATAGCAGACTGCACATTTTGTTATTTTCCTCTTGAAAATTACGTATATCCTCTCAGGAAGGATATTTTATGCATTACATAAGCTATTTCACTACACTGTAAGGATAAAATCTTGAACCTACTTGAAAAACGTTACGTAAGCTTCACTATTTCTAAACCGGTAGCGCATTTAAAAATCGTAAATGGGTAGAACGTAGGTGCATTTTCCAAAAAGAAAGAAACTGATAAGTTTTATCGTGCAAGAAAATGCTTCCTATTAATAAGCAAATTAAATTGTAATAGATTAAACAATAAAAAAAGTCCTAAATCACTTATCATTATCATATATGCCTGTGTAGCATTTTATGTTTTTCGTGAAGCGTAGATAATCACTATTTCCGTTATTTACTTTACTGTGCTCCTATAATTGAACAAAAAGGGGAAGTAGTCTTGCTCCGGAGTGCAAATTGCAAACCCAGCAAAAATTTCTATTAAATTTTGCATTACGTAATAATGTATTTTTAGAAGAGTACCACAGTTTAGAAGCTCTAATAAAATTCTGTCTGCTAGTCAGTTATCTAATCAGAGTTTCACCACTTAAATATTCTTGTATTGATTGATGAGATGATAGTATTCTGCCAAAAATTGCTTGTGGCTTTGCTATTAAACCTACCACAAAAAAGGGTGAGCTATTGGAGAGATACAGAGTCAAGATAATTAATTGCAGGAAAACGTTCAACAATAGTTGTATTGATGTAGTTGGGTGGCTACAAGCAGTTTTGGGTTTGAATCTGTCTATCTGTCATTTGCAGAGAGGAGGAAATTTAATTTACAAGTTTAGTACCTGCTTGCTGCCTTTGTTCACCAAAAGAGAGACCGAAAGAATGCGATATGGACTAGCCCATTGTAACAAAACCCATTTCCTGAACCTGTCAGTTTAGAAATCAAGTAAAATGTTGAGAAGAGTTAGATCCCCAGGCTTGAACATTGGATTTTCAACGTTTTCACTGAATTACGAGAAAATAGGCATAGTTCCAAGTCCCTAGCAGTGAGCTCAGCTCATGCATGTGTGAATTGGAAAGGCAAATATAGCAGCAGTAGCGTGACGCAGGCAAATGCTCAAGGGAGTTGAGCTGATCTCTGTGCCTGACCTTTGAATTGCATGTGATGACGATGACTTTGAGATATTTAAAAAGCCACATTTTATAGAAACTTAGCAATTACGGTAACTCTTTTTAAGCAATTCTATCAAAATGAATGGGCTGACTGCATGCCCTCCTACGTCTGTCTATCACTCTTTCCCAATTTAGTGAGATTGAGATTATATGCCTATGCAATTTTTTTAAAAGCATGGAAAAAATATTGTAGAGGATTTTTTTTCAAAAGTTTCCTCGTCAAAATCAGTCAAAATCGGCTTTTAAGGTATTATCCTTATCAAATTTCATCACAGTTTAGAACGGCTCAGTTTGCTGCTATTTAATTAGCGCGGCAACAAACTAAGCACAGTACTTAGAGTGCACATTTCGCAGAAAATTGGCTTTACTCTAGATAAATATAGGGCGGTACTGTGCTCCCTCCACCCTTAAATTGAGATAACTGCTAATTAATTGACGAACACACACCATAAATCTATATATGTGCCGACAGATGCTATCGCTATCTTTTGCACACGTTCAAATCGCTTAATTTGAAATCTAAAGCAGACAGCTTCTACCAGTAGCACGCACTCTTTTACAGGCGTTATATTTTTTTCTCAAGTATTTGATTCAGAACAATTAGCGCTTTACATAACTAAACATTTTTAAACCTAATGGTGAAATAAAATTGCTTTATAACCTGTATTTAATCAAGAAAATAGCGTGTTGTAAAAAAATATGTAATTGGAATTGTTTAGCCAACCTCTGATTAATCTTATCAGCTGCAGCTGTGTAGTAGGTATACTCATTATTTTATTCGTTGCAATTGAAATTATGAAGAAATTACATTATGTAAAACAGGTAAAAACAGAACTTTTGTAAAAAAAAATTGCCAACCTCTGATTAATCTTATCAGCTGCAGCTGTGTAGTAGGTATACTCATTATTTTATTCGTTGCAATTGAAATTATGAAGAAATTACATTATGTAAAACAGGTAAAAACAGAATTTTTGTAAAAAAAAATTACAAGCTCGTTTGTTCATTTCTTTAGCTCTCAGCATGATAAAAATGTTCAACAAATTAAAGAAGGTGCACAGTAAATGAGTGGATATAATACCTACTCAAATTATGCATAGAAATTATGAAGACTATGAAGACTATTCGACATTTTATCAGGAAGGCAAATCTACAAGAAAGGAGCGCGTCACAACATAAGATAATTTTCCACGCAATTTCACTTACCTCATCATCGCCATCAAAGGCATATCATCATGATATAGCTGCGTTTCATTGTCATAAAGAAATTATTAGCATTGGAGCACTACGTCAGAAGTCACATCGTCTTTGGGTTCTTTCACGTGCAACGGAGCGGCATCAGTAATGGTCACTGCTCAATGGCAAAGATTTCTAATGTCATGTACCTCAGCTCGCTCGTATTGTCTATTGGCTCACCCCTTTGAACAGGAATGATCGGGTAGTAGGCAGTTCAGAAGACGTTGCAAGATGCAGCTGCAATAAACTTTAATTTAGATAATTCATGACATCCTATATAGCTGATGAGAATGACATTAAAAATGCATATCTGGTTGAGATTGCCCAAAGCTAACTAATATCACCATTACCTTTGCATTGCATTGATCGCATTTCGCACTTTCATTTCGCAAGTTCAAAGTTTTACTCTTGGGAATTTTCTTTACAAATTGTTATACTACATTAAGTCAGTCACAGATAATATTTTTTTGATAATGATGCAAGTGACGTTTTCGCTTTTATAATATTTCGTGTACAGATTTTATATTAAAGCGTGCGTATTTGTGGGAGGGAGTAAAAACAGGATATATATTCAGTAGCAAACAAATTGTGTAGCATTTTCTACGTGAAAACATGGGCTACGCTTGTAATCCAAATTTCATGCTTTACCTTGAAACAATATCCCTAATTAGAGGTAATTGCAAATTTAACAAAAGTTTAAATAGGGCTAAAAATATCGGAATTCTTTGGGTTCGTGAGAATTTGCAGAGATGAAAAACAGAAAAATTGAAATTGAAAGCAGAAGTTTTGTCTGAGTCTGATTTAAAAAAATACAAAAAAATTCTCTTCTCTCACAGAAATAGCCAAGCAGACCGGCTTAATAGTAAAAATGTGGATACGGCTAATGAATGCCGCAGCTTCGTCATTCTACTCTGACTTTCTGACTGCCAATAATATTATGCGAATAAAGAAGCTTATTTTTTGCCATTTTCCATTTCACCTCTCAGATATTACCTATATGTTCATCGCGTAACTGCTGCGCATTCAAAAATTAGAAATTCAGTCATCAAAGGAATCTCTTCTTCCACCTTCTGCCCATGACGTTATTGTACAGCTTCCATTCTCAGAAGTCTGAACTGTATCATTGTTCCATTTTGTGAGAGCAGCATAGATCCCACACGGTATACGATATTCTTGACAACTGTACCATTTTCATTCATCCTTTTTCCTCTTATAATTTTCTATTTTCGCGAAATTCAAGAAAAAAAAGAGATTTTGGCTCCGCTTTCAGTCCTACTCCCATAAAAGTTCAAGTCTACCCACCAAAAAAATATAAATGAGAATTGGTATTTTTAATGTTTCGCATTCATTTTCTATTTTCGCGAAATTCAAGAAAAAAAAGAGATTTTGGCTCCGCTTTCAGTCCTACTCCCATAAAAGTTCAAGTCTACCCACCAAAAAAATATAAATGAGAATTGGCATTTTTAATGGGCTATTTTGTAGTGCGATTACAAGCAGAAAAAATGAGTGAAGCAAAAAAAGTAAGCTCAAGTTACAGTCACAATCACAATGCTGCTCTCCTTCTTTTTATTTATTTAGCTTGAAACTGCAAGTTTCTGCCTAATTTTCCAACTAGCAGCGTAATTTACTAAATGGCTGCCACACCGCTAGAATGTGATTATTACGAGCTCGCCAGAAACTCAGCTATCTCTAAACTAGCTAAAAATGATGGGATGATAAATATAGCAATCAAAACGAAAGAAATTAGTGCAACTAGAACTTTACTTTTGTTACACCTTTTGCCACGCAAAAAAAATATCATCTCAAAGAAAATGATAAAAGTGGAGAGAAAATCTGCTCATGTTTATTAACTTATTAAAAAGTGTTTTTTTACCATCCTACTATTTTTCAAAGCACATAATGATAATTAATCTGCTTACCAGTTTTTACTTTTATATTTTCTGTCTTTTTTTCACTACAATTTCTGCTAGACTGTTACAATAGTAGTCTCTAAAATAAAAAGAGCTTCACAAAATTGTATTAAATAAGACATTTAAAATTTGTGCAAAAAAGCGTTTGCACGTGTTCTAGCAAATAAGCGTAAATGTGGCTAACTACTAACTACTTATTAAACAGAGCTATATATCGTGTTGTATATGATGTGATATGAGCTATTATACAAACGCTACCATCCTACTATTTTTCAAAGCACATAATGATAATTAATCTGCTTACCAGTTTTTACTTTTATATTTTCTGTCTTTTTTTTCACTACAATTTCTGCTAGACTGTAGACTGCTGTTAATAGTAGGCTCGAAAATAAAAAGAGCTACACAAAATTGTATTAAATAAGACATTTAAAATTTGTGCAAAAAAGCGTTTGCACGTGTTCTTGCAAATAAGCGTAAATGTGGCTAACTACTAACTACTTATTAAACAGAGCTATATATCGTGTTGTATATGATGTGATATGAGCTATTATACAAACGCAAACTTCTCAAGTTCTCAGAATAAAGCTGCTTTACGTCTTCAAGTTCTTATTTTTTGTATCGAGAGGCGAATCAAAATAGGTATATTTTTTAGCAAGATTGTTGGAATTTTTTGTTGTTGCGTCTATTACGTGATAAGAGCATAACATCGACATAGGTTAAGCATGCAAAAGTTGCACTCGCATGCGATACGTCATTATTATTTTATCATTCATTACTAAATATCCCAGTGCAGTGGGCAGAGTGACTGTGTGGTGGCAGAAGTTGCAGGTGAAAAAAAAACTTACCTATTAGCCTTTTAAAAATAGTAGGTACTAAACAGAGCTATATATCGTGTTGTATATGATGTGATATGAGCTATTATACAAACGCAAACTTCTCAAGTTCTCAGAATAAAGCTGCTTTTTTACGTCTTCAAGTTCTTTTTTTTGTATCGAGAGGCAAATCAGAATAGGTATATTTTTTTTAGCAAGATTGTTGGAATTTTTTGTTGTTGCGTCTATTACGTGATAAGAGCATAACATCGACATAGGTCAAGCATGCAAAAGTTGCACTCGCATGCGATAAGTCATTATATTATCATTCATTACTAAATATCCCAGTGCAGTGGGCAGAGTGACTGTGTGGTGGCAGAAGTTGCAGGTGAAAAAAAAACTTACCTATTAGCCTTTTAAAAATAGTAGGTACTTATATAACAGCAATAAGAAAATACGAAGGCGTTGTGTTTGCAAATTCGTATCACTTGCACTTTTTCTGACAAGGTAGTAAAGAGGGAGATAATCTGTCATCCATTTTCAGTATCTCTACCTTGTGAGGAGTGATAACGCGGTGGAGTGTTGGCAGTTTTTGTAGAGCAGCAAACCATACCACCACCACCACTATCACCACACCACGCCACACCAAACCACGTAACAAGAAAATAACTACTCACATTTTACTCCTACTATTGTTGCATCTCCATTAGTCATCTAACTTCACGATCTTCTTTTTTTACTATCCCCATTATACAGTTACCTAAAAGGTGCATGAATGTTTTATTCATTTGAAAAAAAGGGAAAGCGTGCGAGATCTGTTTGATAATTTTTTTTTCTGTAGAAAAATATCCTTTTATGCAGTGCATATTTTTTAATCGTTTACATTCTCCAAGTTCAGTTCCTGTTGGGGGGACGAGTTGTATGCATTGACATTTTTCTAGACAGTTCTTGTGCGAGTGCTCGTCAGTTTCTTCTTCCTGCTAGTGCCACTCCGTCCCTTCAACTGCTGAGCAGGAGAGCTTGTGTGGTGGCAAGCGGAATAAGTTCCTCCTTTAATTTGACTTTTGTCTTTTTGTCGTAAATAATTGCAAAAGAGAAGAGGACAAACAAAAGACAGTGCAAAAGGGGAAGTGACAGCGACGACATTATTTTTTACTTTGCCAGTGGAGGCATAGAAAAAGTGCCTTTATTTCTCAACAGGAAGACGTTCTCTTTTTTTCTAGAAGTGCCGCTCTACAAAAAAAATCCTTTGTTTTCGGCACAGTTCATGTAACTTTGTTAAGTTCCACTGTAGTAGCATAAAAATGGCAAGATCCCGTTTCGTTACAACGCTTTCCAGGAATTCTAATTTTAGGAGGAGCATTTTCCTTTGTTCTCTGTGCCCCTGCTGATGTTGGCAGCAATGAGGCGAACTCGAATTTCAAAACTTTCTCGTCCAACCTTCTCATGGAGTCCGACCTGGACGAGTTCAGTATTGAGAAAGGCGCTGCAATTTCATCCCCATTTGGCGTCGGCTATATGCTAGCAAACATTCACGACCAAGTCTGGAACATTTCTAATGAGGGATTTGAGAAAGTGCTTAAGAGCCCTAAAGAACAAATTTCCGCACAGTATACTAGTCTCCTTGAGAAATTAAACAAGGTATGGGGAAACTAAAAAGCTTTTTTAAAAAGAAGATTGTGCAGGTCGCAGCACTGTGACTTTGCCTCTTTGCTAAATTAGCTTTCATGTATGCAAGCGGATAATTAATTTATTATAAAATGAAGACATTCTTTCACCTTCCCACTTTCTTTTTTTTGGTCCTAGGCCAACGTGATCACTAATAGCGTACTCTATGTCAGAGACAATATCACCTCAGTCACTTTACCAGAAGGATCTCATGCTTAAGAGCCCCAAAGAGCAAATTTCCGCACAGTATACTAGTCTCCTTGAGAAATTAAACAAGGTATGGGGAAACTAAAAAGCTTTTTTAAAATGAAGATTATGCAGGTCACAGCACTGTGACTTTGCCTCTTTGCTAAATTGGCTTTTATGTATGCAAGCGGATAATTAATTTATTATAAAATGAAGACATTCTTTCACCTTCCCATTTTCCCTTTTTTGGTCCTAGGCCAACGTGATCACTAATAGCGTACTCTACGTCAGAGACAATATCACCTCAGTCACTTTACCAGAAGGATCTCAGAAGCTCAAGACTGTTATGGACCAGGCAGATTTCATTTCAGACTGGAAAACATCATGGTTTGCGATGAACGACATGATCATCAACAACACTAAAGGGACACTTAATGACCAGCTCGTGCCTAAGGGTAATCCAGGCTTAACTTAATTGCACGCGTACTTTCAATTTTGAAAAGTTTGCAATTTGGCATTCCTGTGTGTACGTACGTGCGGTACACGTGAGAAATGCAAAAAAAATTTATGTAAACTAAATTTTACAGGTGGATGGTGGGGAGGTGCCTTCTATCCTTTCACAACGTCCGCTTACATCAATACGAATTACTACAATGGTGCCTGGGAAAAGAACTGGTCGCCCATCGGGGAAAAGAAATTCTGGGATGGGCTCTCCACAGAATTTTATCAGGTTGAAGGTAGCTACCCGCTTTTGGAATCTGCCAATTATACCGCCGTAGCAATTCCACTTGCAGTAAGTTCCCTCTCCCACCAGGAATTCATGTTCAATCAAAACCGCATGAAATTCGCTCTGCGCTCACAATTGCATCTGATGGAGTTATGAGTCATGAGTTGTAGCTTTGTGCGAATTTTATCCTGTATTTCGTCTGGCATGTGTATTGATGCTTTCCAAGTAAAAAAAATCGGGTGCTTACTCCAACATTTTTGTATTCTCTCCCAGGACAAAGGGAAGCACATGGTTTTCGTGTTGCCAAAAGGAAAACTTGTACAATTTATTCGTGGAGATTTAGCGAAGCTGCTAAAGGAGGTGGATCCAACATCCTGG
>JAHZND010001781.1:0-13378 GCA_027744115.1 Acrocyrtus sp. NNG-2020 | reverse complement strand
CTGATGCAAATGGTGCATTAATGGGAGCATTGGATGCTAACCCTGAAGAAGCGCTAACAAAAGCCAGGGAGGCACCTCGAACAATTGCTGTAAGCTTTAAAACATTTTTTAATACTTTGCCAATCCGACAAATAAATGGAGTGCTATATAGTAATGGCAAATACCTTTCATAGACAAATGCCATTGAAATGCACGGAGAAATCACACTGAAGGTAAATTTAATAAAGAATGGAGCAAGCCACCTTGGGCATCTCAGCATGCCAATGTTTACGACAGGCCCTGTGGAACCCCACTTCTCTAAGTATTTAGGATTCGGTGGAATAAGTGTTGATGAACAAGGAACACAGCGCCACATAGATGCAACCGAATCATTCCGCCAAGCTTGCCTTAACGCTATCGAATACTTTAAAAGATTTGGTTACTCTGCAGAACAAGTTTACCTATTTTTATCCTGTCTGCCTATGGAAGGACGGATTAACAATTTAGTAAACGTGCCGAATGCTTACTCTACTATATCAGTGCCCTCAGAAATATTTGAGTTCGATATTTTACCCAGTGCACACAGCAATGTAAAAATAATCAAAACTAATTGCCCCATTTTCATAAACAAATGAACTGCTATATAGTCAGTGCTCTATCTATCTACCCATCTTAACTTTGTAGTAATTATAGCCATTTATTATTACCCATTTCCGTTTTTAATAAACAAATATTTACTTATGATATGTTAGTCGGCTTCCGTCTTCCGTGTAAATTCCGCATAGGTAATAGTATTTATTTGTCACCAGTATTTCGCCATTGGCATGCACAAATGATGTCTAAAATTGCTCGTATGTACGTATGAAAATAACCAAAACCGACTTTAGGCTTTACCTTACATCACATAATATACAAGTATATACCTAGGCAAACACACACAGGCTACTAAAAACCATCATTTTGCAAAATATTGTGGAATCATTCTGCTAATTTTCTCGTGCACTATAATATAAATAGCTCTATTCACACAGCACTTGTCAGAACAAAGCCGCATAGAAGGGGAAAGAGTAACATTTTGTTTTGAGTAAAGTTGCTATGACATACTATGCATGTGCGGGGACAGGTTTGAGCGTTCCAGACTACTGTAATGCAGCTCTGTAATGCTAAACAATTCACCCTTGCGCAACACAGAAATCCAGCTCCAGTTGACTTTCACTTTGCTCGATTGACCAAATATAACAGTTTGTCCGTGAAGCTATAAATAAAAACTGTAAATGTTATTCGGCAAGTGGAAAACTGAATAGTTATAATAACAGATTTATGAAATTTTTCTTGTATGAAATTATTAATAGCTTCAGTACTTTTGTGATTTGAGGATTTTACACAGGTTGAAAAGTTGCATAGATTTTAATTGTGCCACAGTTGTAAAAAATGAAACGCTCTACTACTCAGGTGAATAAAAAATTCTATTTCATTATTCGTATAACAGAAAAATGAGGTATCTTATACTGCAATGAAAGCTACATTTTCTCTCCTCTTTTGCTTTTTACCATTCGCAGGAAAAAAGTACGAAGGGCCCTCCTTCAAAGACTTTAAGTTCTAAGAAAGTACAGGATATGCAAAAAGCATATGGAATTAGCCCTAAAACCACTGGCTCAACCTCTAAATCTCTGCGCACAACTAATACTACTACATCGCAAAAATCCAAGAGCTCTGTTACAGGAAGTGGTGCTGTACCTTCCTCAAAAGTTTCAAGCGATGCAGGCTCGACTTCAACCGGAAGGGGTTATCAAACTGGTATATCCAGCAGATCTTCAAAAACCACTACAGTTTCTAAAGCAAACTACGCGCAAAGCTACAACACTAGTACAACTTTGTCTCGGAAATAGCGAAAAGGGGAGCCCTTTTAGTTCGAATAGAAAGCCAATTTCCAATAATAACAATTCCCCTCTTAACCTAGCTTCATCTCCACATAAGGTGAGTAAATACAGGGATAACCCCGCAAAGGTTTAATTACACCGTCCTGCAAAATATATTGCATTATTTTAATAGGACTCTCGAATAAGCTCCAGTAATTCGTCGACAACATCCCGTCTAATAGTAAACCAAAATCCTCCCACGGCACTCTACGAATCTGACGCGGGGGAAGACTATGACGAAGAATTTGAGGTGTGCTGATAAATGTTATTCATTAAACTATTTTCTTTCGTTCGAATTTTTGATAACGAATTAAATTTTTGCCTAATCGACAGGAAGACTATGAATCTGAGTTTGAAGAGGAAGTTGACAGTGCAGAAGAGGAGGAGGAACAGGAAGCGATAAAATCTCTGAAAAATGTGAGTGAGGACATTTCAGAAAATGAATATGATAAGAGTTCCAGTATACGAGAGTTTGAAGAGCTTGAGAAAATGGTGGAGGTACAAGGCTTAGAAGAAAGCGCAAAGTCTTCGACTTTAAAAGTGAACGGGGCTAACGACATCCTCGGATCTGGAGAGCCAGTTGCGAGCAAGTTTGATCCTGCTCCTACTGCAGCTCCTGATGAAGATGAAAGCGAAGAGGACGAAAGTGAACAAGGTAGCATGCCAATACAGGCCCAGCCAGCAGTAACGAAAGGGCGAAATGCTTTTCCAGCAACCACTGGTTTTTCAATTGCCAGTTCTGCTAAAGCACAACGGGTTTCCTATCAAAATGAGGCCCCAGGATTTAAGAAACAAGCAAAGACTGAGGAGATTCCTGTAGTCACTGTGTTATCAAAAGGACCTGAACCAGATAATGAATTTCAAAAGGTACCGATCATGGTATTTTCGTGGTGGTTTTCGACACTTCTAACGTTAACCTATGATTGGTAATTGATTTTTCCTACAGAGGCAGAGGACAAACAGAGGTAAAATCATTCATAGGAATGATAAAACTGGACCGAGTTGGGGCTGAGATTTTTCATCTAGCCCCTTATCCATATGAAAGATTTATGTCAGTATTTTCGGGATCTGATAGACTCCAGGTAAAATGGATCGGAGCTAAATTAAGGAAATGCAGTAAATATGTGGCTGTGTCTACAGTCTACACTAGTAATTGGATTACTTTTCTATAGGTCTTCCACCCAAACGGATCAGGATAAATCAGAAGAGTCCATGCAAACTGAAAGCATTGATCAAACTACAAAGTGGACGCAAAAACCACCAACGTGGTCGACAACAAGTTCCAGTTGTGATATTAGGATAGTTAAGCAGGTGTGCCATCTTTAAACTTGCATTACACTTACTTTCCAAAATTCAAGATAACACATTACCTGTAATCGAATTTTACTTGTTCAGGAAGCATTGGGGGTTGGAAGCGATGAAATTGACGAGGACCTTAGTCCAGACCAGAAAATCCACAAACAGTTTGATTTTTTTAAGAATTGGGAACAACTTTCAAAGTTCATCATTAGGGCAAGTCGCAAAATGCTGTATGTTCTGGAAGCAGAGCAAAGAATCAAGTTACCTACCAATTCAGGAAATAAAGGGTCACTTGAGACGATTATAATGAAGAGGGGACTGTCCGTCCTTAGTAAGCTGGAAATGCATACTTTGGCAGGAGATGGGGAATTTGTTGGCTGTGCTAATGGAGCCCCCTTCCAACCGTANGTTACCTACCAATTCGGGAAATAAAGGGTCACTTGAGACGATTATAATGAAGAGGGGACTGTCCGTTCTTAGTAAGCTGGAAATGCATACTTTGGCAGGAGATGGGGAATTTGTTGGCTGTGCTAATGGAGCCCCCTTCCAACCGTACCAGGATGAAAAAGAGGAGAAAGTCACAAAGTAAAAAATTCGTAACGTTTGTTAGGTCAGGGCATCATGTGTAAACATTGGGGAACTCCTGTAAATTTATCAGAATTTAATTAATTTTTTTGTAGTGGGAATAAGAAGCATGCTTCAAAAAATGTGATAACAGTTTGGTCCTTAAAGGAGCCTAGCATGCCTCTCTTCTTTTTGCGTGTTTGGGGTCATGTCAGCGCATTGAAGGTTCATATGATGGGCAGATTAATTGTATCTGGAAACAGGGATGGATCAATAAGCGTTTGGAACTTGGATGAGCCATTATGCTACCATTCGCAGTATCAAGAGCAACTAATTCGCACGCCTAGTGTGAATACAAGTAATTAAAACATGTGTAATTATTCTTATTAAAACAATTATCCATGTAATTTTGTACTGAAATCTAATAACATCTAAATTTTAACTAGGCTGTATGCTGTCCGTAAACATTTCAGCAATTGTTGGACTCGAAATGTTTTCCGAGTCGAAAAATACATTTTCTGTAAGCTGCGTATTTCTGTAATATACTTACTCAAAATCAAAATTATCACTTTATTTTTCAGTGAGGTTTTATTACTGTTATCTCTTTAGATTATTTCAATAGACAAGGAAGGCTTAATTATAATATGGAGCTGTCTCAGATCTCAAGATGCACTTGGAGAAAGTTCCATGTCTCAACACAGTTCCGCCTGGTCAACGGTTCATATGTCTGTCCGTCACGAAATTCGACTCAATGACATTACGCGTGGCCCCCTTGAAATAACTTGTTTCTTTGCATTTTTGGACGTGGAAGCAATAACAACAGGATTTTATTTCGGGGCATTTAATGGCTACGTAGCCAAGGGGCAGATTACTGTAGACGGGAGTGGGAACTCTAAGACTGGAAATGCATCCGCAATTCTTGAAAAGTACCAAGAAAAGGGAGACTCCAATCCAAGAATTAGTTGTATGGATGTATCCACAAAGTTTAACATTCTAGCGGTAGGATTTATTGTCATTGAATCGCAGAGTCAAGTAACAAATTGCAATAAATTACGAACTATGTTTTTGATTTTTAAATTAAACTAGATGGGGTGTGAAGACGGTCGATGCCGGCTTTTTGAAATGTCCCGAAAAAAGCTTATTCTTTCTTTGGGAGGGAAGGATGAGCCAATTCGAGTTAAATGGAGTGGACGTCGAGCGTCCATATTATATGTTGCGCTTAAGGACAGTCTCTTAATTTGGGACTTGCTGAGTAGCGACATGACCCCTTGGAAAACAATTCATTTTAAAAGATATCCAAGACTTTGTCTTGTATTCACCTCCGCATAAGGAGTACCTTGTAAGAATCTTAAAAAGACAGATCCAGATGAATAATTTCTTGTAATTTATTTGATTGATTTGCTTTCTCTACAGGTTATTATTACTGGCAATGACTTAATCATTTCAACACCATCGGAGGAGGTCCGTCCCTTGAGTAATCGTGACTTTTCGAAAATGCAGTCTTATTTTTCCGTATTATGTTAAGCTAAATCCATTTATTATTTGTATACGTATTAAAGTTATGTACAGTTACAGGTACAAATCTTGTAGCAACTGTATCTACTTTTTTTGTCAATTTATGTTGTAACTAATTTTAGCTTACACTATACGATAACTTCTAGTAGAAGCTAATTTTACCTATTCCAAGTGACTGAGTTCATAAGTTTTTCTTTTCATTGATTGCGAAGCAGTAGCAGCTATGAAACTTGTTGTAGCCACTGCAGGTAATAACTTCTGATCAAAGCCAATGTAGTCTTTGAAGCAAACACAAACATGGTGCTTATTCTTAAATAAATCTCTGTGTGGTTTAAATAACGGTCTAATTCTCTGAAAAATAAAGTAAAAAGCATTAAAATATTAATAAAAAATTTGAAACGTAATTTAGGAATTCACTAAAGTACTTGGAATTTATAGTTTCACTTACATCAGTAGGTTCTCTGTGCTTGAAAAAATGTGCGAGAACTCCAGAAATTACTGCGACGTGGGGTACGAGGCAAGCAATATATCCTACGGCCAAAGTAGCCGGATGCTCCCAGTTTGTAGATCCGGCCTTCAGTTTCTGTGGATTGAGTAACTTCAAAATGATGGCAAACTAAAGTGAAAAAAAGAGAGCTGACCTTTCATTTCCAACTTTAAGTAACTTGTTATTTATGGACTTTAGAAAAGGTGAAAGTTACGCACGCATGGGTATGCATTAATAACTACTGTGAAAATATAAGCAGTGAGGTGGAGCTGAGTGACTATCTCGTATCCCCTCAAATGGATCATGTTGTAGAAATCGTGAATATATCGTCCCAGTCCTTGACTGCACGTAATTGCGAGGGTAAAATAAAGAATTATCAGAATTCCACTCATATCATCAATTGCATAATAGTCCAAAAATATCAGATGTCGCACTCCATTCTGGGGAGTAAACCAATACAATTCAAACAGTTAATTTTACTATACTGATAACGGTTTAGTTGTCTGCAACATCGACTAACGTGTGTTAACTTACAGGAGAAGTCATCATAGGAAGTAGAACAATTCCGAAGATGAAAACGTACCAAATTAAAACAGTAAGTTTGGACAAAGCATGTCCGCTTTCGAAATATGCGCAGTCAGTTAGTATGTACAAGTAGCAAACTGTGGCAAGTATCGCTGCGTGAGTTTAAACATATTTATAATTAATAATTACCAATGAAGTTATTAACAATTTAAGATTCTAGATAAGATTTAAAATTTCATATCTTTTTACCGGCAAGCCCTGTAATGAAATAAAAGACGGCGCAGTAAAAAAGTATATCGCTCTCGACTTCCTCAGTCATTTCCGCTTGTAAATGCTTCATAGCAAAAACGACGAACATCCCGTAGTTTCCATTAAGTTCTTCAAATGCCGAAACCATCTCATCCTTATTAATCCCAACGTATCCGAACCACAGGAGAGCACCAAGGACTCCAATCAGGTTCCAGAAGATTAGCGCCAAAATTAAGTACAATCCATCTCTTGTGGCGTGATAGTGAAAGAATATTTTCGACCCTAGATAGGTATGAGTAACAGTGTCTAGTTGTAAACTGCCTATGACGAATACCATCGCTTGCAGCCATGCCGTCCCGTTTATTAGGGTGAGCCAATTAGGCGCAAACGCGAGGTGCAATGGGTAGTAGGATATGGAATCAGACGTGTTGAAATTATGCTGTTCACTATTCACTGGTGGTGAAGTACGAAGGTAGGCGTTTAGCAGATAGCCAAACAGGAACAAAAATAGAAGCCTGAAAACCACGTACATTCCGGATCCAAATTCCTTCAACTTCTTGAAACTGACTACCTATTTTATGCAAAAAGTTTGGATAGTTAGCACTTTCGTGTCAGGAAGAGGAAAACAGAAGAAGTGGGAATGTTATCCTTTACCAAACACAATGACGAAATAAAAATTATCCATTTGTCTAGGGAGAATTCCAACGATTTTTCTGCATCAGTGTACGGATGAGTCAGGCCGTTAAAAGGGATGAATGTTCGATGGTCTTTCTCTTGCAGCACTATTCCTTTCACTAGTTGTAGTAGAGCAAAAAATTAATTTTAAAACGTAATTATAGAACTTACCGAGAAAATGCAACTTTTAAATTAAGAATTGAGAACATTATGACTGTACAATGTAAACTTTCGGTCCCTCTGCAAAACAGTAGATCCCAGAAAAGATAGAGACAATTGGAATAACGTCCTACGACATGTACTGCTCGATAAAATGTGCGAAGGTACATTGCCACTCCCAACCCAGAAAAAGCTGGTGAAAGCAAACGTATCATTGCGATCGTTTTATTTCCTGAGTACTGCCCCAACATTGTTTCCAACAGGAACATCAGGTATCCGAATGATACGTAAGTTAAACAAAGAACGATGAGGAACACCACGCCTCCATGCTTATGCATCAAATGAATCAAGTCAAAGAAATTGGTCTGGCCTACACAAATTGAGAGCATCTCAGATTTTTGGGAAATTGACTAATCAGTAATCTTAAGTGAGAGGGAATTCTCAAACTTACCAACTAGGAGAACTGCGACAAACCCGAAGTAACTGGGATTATATTTCGTATGTCTTCCATATCTACTACTGCAGTAATAAATGCCCCCTGGTTAAAATAAGAAGCCAAGCGGCAAACCAATATGTATTAGCAAAAAATTAATTTTAAAGTTGTTAAAAGCAAAATTAGTTGGCTCAACAAATTTCTAACATTCGTCCCAATTCCCGGGATCTATTGAATTGAATGGAAGATTAGTGGCATTTATTGTAGTTAGGTGTTGGAGCCATTTCCAGTTGAACCACGACTTTGCTTCTGTGTCTGTAGGTAAGTATTAATGTGTAGTGTAAAATCTAACCTATGGCTGTGTATTAAAAATGTGTGCACAAGTGCAATTTACCGCGGGGCTCTTCGCGCTCAGTGTCAGTCGATAAAGTTAACGCACTATTTTGAACCGATGCGTTGATCTGGTATTTGCTTTCCACTTTCTGGGAATGTGTTAAGCTAAACGAACCCTTAACAAAGGCACTGTCTTCTGCATCAGCATCTATTCCAAGCATTATGCTGTTTTTAAGAATTAAGACTTATCGAAGGTATATATGGCATAATAGTTTTTTGGATACTCCAGCTTTTCACGTCAGAAGGGGTTTGTCGTAAGCAATTGTTCTCGAAAAAAGCTATGTATGAAGTTTGAATAATTCGATAAAAAATACATTTTCTAGTGATAATTTAATTTCTTAAACAATTCATTAGAGTTGCGAAGAAACTGAAAAAAACTCAAAAACTCTGTCAAAACTATTTTAAATGACTTCAAACTACTTGTGTCATCATTTCTGCCGATAAATCAAGACGTTTGTTATTCAAAAAAGAAAATGCGCAAACAAGAAGACCAGTAATTAGGTTATTTTTCGGTGGTTAATTTATTAGACAATACAAATTTCTATATAATTAATAATTAATAACTCTTATATTTAAAGTTAATTATTGCGTATTTCAGCTGTTTTCAAATATGTATCCATTGAATTTCATATTCTTTACTATCATTATTACATAGGTATATTATAGTTAGTATATTAATGCTTAACTATTTACTTTTAATCTTTCTATAGACATTAACCCGAGTACACAGATACTCGGGTAGCATATTATGAGATAAATGTAATGTACTAGAAAAAGTGTACTTCTGTCTGTTAAATTAAAAATATGTTTATTCATTGTGTACAGAAGATGTAAAAAGTAAATAATATTGATTCATATCGTAATTATTTTTCGCAGACTTGCCAGCCTTATGGGTTTTATTAACGTTTGCTTGCCAGCAACATTCTAAATGTGCCTCGCACAATGCCCCGCATGAAAGCGAGCACATTTGACCTTCCAATTACAAACTGTTTTCCGTAATTTAGTAAAATTGGTTTACAGGATCTCTGAAACTTTTTCATCAACTGTCTTTCTTTTGCAGTGACCCAAACTCCCTTATTCATAGAGGATATTACTTTCCTCCCTTTCTGAAATAGAAATCTCCCCATCTCCAGTACAAATACCCAAAAAGACATAAATGCTAACGACCAAATAATCATTTGGGCTTTGGACACCACTTCCAATGAGTCCCAATACTTCAACAGAACAAAGTTACAAAAGATACTGATTCCCATCGCAGCACTATTAAAAAATACTAGCAGTAAGCCGCAGATGCACATTACATTTGCTTGAAGTACCTGCAGTGACCTAAATACATGTCGTAGGGTGTTAGGTCTCCTTAAACCGTTGGAAGTGTTATACCTTGGGCGTCCAATACGTAGCTCACATAAATAGAATGGGATTACATATAGTCCATATACTGTTACTCCTAGCCCAATCGTAAGTACGCACACATGTCCAACAGCTATTAAATACGCATGATATACTATTAACAGGATCCTTACAGGGAGTACAAAGTATTGTTCTGGAATCAAAGCTCCAAGGAAAAACGTCGCAGTAGGGTCATATATAAGAAAGGCTGTGCACATAATGGTTGAGAATAAAGTGGCCAAGCCAAGTAATATCAAGACTACTTCCTTCAAGTAATTTGGTAAGCACTTATCTGGTTTGAACTCAGGCATATATTCACCTGTTGAAAATTTAAAAAAAAAATGCAACTCATTCATTGTCATATCTCAGGAAGGAGCTTTTTATGTAAAGAGTTAAGTACTCCAGGTAGGTAATTTAGGCTTACAATATACGTATTGCATAAATGCGAAAATTCCATTGAAGGCCTTAATGAGGTCGTGAGGAAACCAGCAAAAAGTGGAATAAATAACCGTAGCTATAAACCCAACTAGCCAGTAACCTAATGTCAAGTTAAAACGATCGATGTCACGTTTCCTGTAATACTTAATAACTAACGTGAAGGATGCTACGGCCCAAAACACCATCAAAAAATGGTTTCTTTGCAACGATCTATGGAGTTTGCTGTTGTAGATAATCAACTTCCTATTTGAGTCATAACGTGCGGCAAACACACTAAAAAAATTGACGATGTCGAATCCAAATTTTATCAAAACGTAAAACCGCTTGCTGAACATACTGTATTTGCGCAGGTGAAAGCAATAAGCTATCTTTATTTTTATCTTTAGTTTTAGCTCCTTAAATCAGAAATGGTTTGACCCACAACTGAGCGACTTGAACTTCCTCTTTCTGCGCCTTTCACAGTACTGTTTTCCAGTTTAGAGTAAAATTGGTATTTGCAGCATTGTGTACACAATTGGCTAAAAAAATTTCCTTTACCTTTGCCTATTGAAAATTGGATTTCAGTTATATGAGTAAAAATGAATAATAGATAAGTTCTTTTCTATGCAATATGTACGAGGTAGTTCATTTTAGGTACGTGCTTACGTAGACAAGATACAAAGTATAGAATTAGCTGTTTATATCCAAAATGGAATTGATGTATGTTTTTAATTGAAATTTTATTAAACTCAAAAAACGTTCTTTCTTAAGAGTTTTTAAAAATAAGCAATTTTCTAGACAATATGGGATTTACAATATTATGTTCATCTATAGGGAATTTTCGGCTACAGAAACTACAGTACGCTATGAAGCTAATTTACTTGAGAAGTAAACTAAATCACTTTTATCATTTTAAAATATCGTTTTTAAAACTATAACAGTAAAAATCAATTTTCAGTACGTTAAACGAAGCAGTCAAGTTATACATCCCATCTTTTCGAAGGAGAAAAACACATTTATAGAGATCCACATTAAATGTTTGTGTAATAGTAAATTGGAATTAGAGTGGAATAATAAATACGGAAGCTCTGGAAAATTTACTCTACGTTGTAAACCGAGTTGTACAATTCTTTGTAATAATTTGCGTTATTTTTCTGTCCGCTGGGATTCTTTACCCAAACTATGTATGGAACTGGGAGATCAACCGGACCTTCAACTTCCCTTCGTCTAGCTTGTCCAATTCGATCAAAGAGGGAACCCAGCTCAATATCAGTTCGTGGGAGGTAAACTGGCTTTGGTGTGGTGGTACTTGTGGTAGTAGCTGAAGTAGTGGAAGTACTTGGAGAAGGCATTGCATGTTCCACGAAAGCCGGCGGAAGATATGTAATTTTTGGCTCCGGGTGTCTCGCCGAGTTCTCAGTTTCATCATAAAAGTAGCTGTCTTCGTTGTTCCAGTCGTTTATAATTTCTTCTGCAATATTTGCAAAAAACACGATTTTTTAGCTTCATAGCTCATGTTTTTCACTAATCGATATTTACATTACGAATTCCTTTTATTACTTTAGCTATTGTAGATATGCCTTGTCTTAAATTTATTACCTTTTCATCATAAAAGTAGCTGTCTTCGTTGTTCCAGTCGTTTATAATTTCTTCTGCAATATTTGCAAAAAACACGATTTTTTTAGCTTCATAGCTCATGTTTTCACTAATCGATATTTACATTACGAATTCCTTTTATTACTTTAGCTTTAGCTATTGTAGATATGCCTTGTCTTAAATTTATTACCTGTGTCTTTATAGGCAGTGGTATCCGCACTATCATCCTCCTCCATCTCAATTGGCTTTGCATTCCCTGCCTGTATGATAAGGTATAGGGCAAGAATGGCTATTTGGTATTTTGTGCAATAGGGCCATTTTTAATACTATGAAATTTGTACAAAGGTTTAGGTAGTTAAAACAGAAACGATTTTAAATTGCAACTGAGGCAATCTGAGACAAAACGGAAAAGCACACAAGTTCAGGGAGTAGTAGTAGAAAGTATAAAAACGCAGCTTAAACCTTTTTTAACAGCACACCAAGTTCCAAGAGTTGCAACTTGAGTCGGCAACGAAGAGGAACTGATTGACAATCTCGGCTTGCCTTGTCTTTTACAGGGACTGCCAACAATACCTCAACCATTCAAATATATAGGAAGAAGAGTCCCATATCAATTAAAATCTACCGTGAAATGTGTACTTGTACATGCATCGCACGTCCCACACCCTCGTCATCATTAGCCCTCACTACAAAAACTACTAAACTTTTTTTTTATGGGAGCAAAGTTCAAAGCAGCTCTCATTCGAAATAATAAATTACCACACTTAAAAAGGCAGTCAACAAGTACAACCATTTAAAAGGCTTCCACATATACTCTGAAGCATGCGCGTTAAATATATTTAAGCCTAAGAAAAAAATGCAGTTAAGACGGCTGCAAAAAGAAGTGTATCGGCATGCTCTTGTTTTCCAGTCGAACCCAGCATGTCTTGGTCATTATCGACTTTTTGTCACCAGCGTTGGTCCATTTTCTTACACGCGACAAGCACCTGATTTTCATAAAATCGGTAAAGCACAGTAAAGCACACTGTCTTTTTTTTCTGCATGAAGTCTTAATAACATTTTTGTACTCATGTGTCTCGCTGGCTGACTCTTTCATGAGAATATTTCTCTGTGTAGAAAAATTAAGATGTAAACAAGGTTCTTTGCACTAACACTAACTGCTTTCAACTGCCTACTCTGTACCGAGGCCAAAAAAGTGGTATGAATGAACTAACTGAACTTTGATGTGATGTGATGCGACATCCAACTAAAATAATTTGCCTGACCGACACACACAGAGTAAGTGAAGGAGCCAGTTTTCTTCCTCCCGTTTCAAAAACATCTGCAACATGAAATTCCCTTTTGGAAAATAATGTATTTTATGATTATTGTTATTGCTGTTATTGCAGCTTGTCATGTTCGTGTCAGCCAAACTGGGTGTATGCTATTTTTATTAGCTAACAAACTCCTTTTCTTCCTTTTCATTCAATTTTCATGTTTTTAAAATATTATTTTTTATAAGCCAGCACACAAAACTGGAGATTAACAAAATTTCTCCTAAATGCCTTTGCAAAACAGAAGGGGTGTCTTCTTATGACTTCTCGTATCCACTCATAGTCAGCTTTTTAGGCTTGTCAATCTCTAGACAAAATAAATAGCACAGAGCACAAATAGCATTTTAAGATAATGCGAAAGCGGAAAAACTTGGTCATTTTTACAGCAGGATTAAGCTCTTTAGCCAGGCAAAGGGCAGACAGGGTGAAATTGACTTTGGGAATGGGAGAAAGACGAGCAGATACA
>JAHZND010001780.1:0-15376 GCA_027744115.1 Acrocyrtus sp. NNG-2020 | reverse complement strand
ATAAACAATGTCGTTTTTTCGTAACTTTCTTTTGGAAATAGTCCTATTTTGCTAATTTGCAAGCTTCAAGCTTTGCACAAAAATGAATTGAGTTTCAGCCTGGATATACATGGGGAAAAAACGATCTGTGACTCAGTGAGCCAAATCATAATATGTTGAGAATTGGAAGGAAGGCAACGTGCAAAAAGTTTACACCTGGCGATGTTATATCAGTAAATTTTTGTCTGTGGATTTGGCATTTTTGGCTACTGGAGAGGAGACTTCATTTATGTGGATATTGGTCACAATATGCAGTGTCGTTGTGGTCAAATTTTTCAAAGTTTTGCCACTGCCCATCTGTGCCGCATTTTTTCGTATCTTTTCTTTTTGTGTTTCTCCATAGTTTATTTTTTATTTCCATATGCATATGCCTGTGAGTGTTACGTGTGCACAGAGGCCTTAATCATATACAGATGAAGAATCGGTGCGCACTTGAGAAAAGATCTGCTAGACGAAGGCTGACAATGGCTGTTCTGAATAGTTTGCAGGCTGCAAATTGCAGCCAACTTCGATGAAATACGGAAATGCATTCATCACAAAGCGGAGCACTCAGACAGCTTTACTTTGACGCAGTAGTGCAGAACACAGTAGATGGAATTTTACTGTAGCAGCTACTGGCGCTGGCGCTTTTGAATAAAATATTATTAATAATTATTATTCTGTAAAAAATGTGATGATATTTCTTCAGTGAACCGACACAACGAAAAAATTATGTATGTGGCAGTGTCGATTAAGCTAGCATGAAATCAATTATTGCAACCATTATTCTAAACATGCTACCATTTTTGCAAGTATGGAATTAATTTCTTTTACTATATTGCTCCATTTTGTTAAATGAGATTTACCCAGTCATGGATATACTTTCGTGGAGTTTTGCAAAGTTTTAAATTTGTATTTGAGATTTCCAATCAGCGTTTTCATTTGGAACTTGGAACAGGGCTTTTCATTTATTTTCAATTTCAACTCACAACCACAATCGAAGCTCAAACTACAATTAATTATTAATCTGAAACTACTCGTAGCCTGTAGAGTGGATATCAAAGCAGCAAACAGCAGCAACAACAACGTAATTGAAAATTATTTTTAAAGCAAAAAGTTGGAGTTGGTGTTGGTATAGGTATAAGGCCTTCAAATTCTTCATTCATGGTGCATTTTGCATTCACTATTTCACTATCTGCATTTAAGTAAATTGGAACGGAAGTCATAATTTCCCAGCATTCTTGTTCCAGGAGACCGAACTCTCTGATTTTACTAAAGAGATAAACGCCTGAAGTATTTATTTAATTTATTTATTATATTTGCGAACTTTTCTGCTATACCGTGGGAACTTTTTTTTACCCTAGCTACTGCCGCTGCGCTGCTGCAGTATGCTTTGCCTTGCTTATTTTCCACTGCTCTTTCTACTTATAAAAGGTTGTTAAATTAATTACGAGTAATTTTAATTTACAAAATATATACAATACCGAATAAAATTTCCAATAAATAATAAAAATATATACCAATAAAAATATTTTTTTTCAATATACCTATTATTATATATATATACCGTTGGGTATTGTGAGACAACAAAGGTTCTTAATTTTATCTTAATTTTGGAAGTCTGTAGCCATTTTAATTTTAAAATGAGTATGAGACAGTGATCTATAAGAGTAAATATAAAGTGGTTATATACTTAAAATGGTTTGGCTTTGATTAATATACTTTATAAAATATATAAAAATCTTACTGCGTCAAAATATGTGTTACAAAATAGCCTTCTGTGGGTACTTTTGGGACAAAATATAATTTTCCTTCCATTGCATTCTGCACT
This sequence comes from Acrocyrtus sp. NNG-2020, assembly GCA_027744115.1. NCBI lineage: Eukaryota > Metazoa > Arthropoda > Collembola > Entomobryomorpha > Entomobryidae > Acrocyrtus > Acrocyrtus sp. NNG-2020. Next base: position 13,527 of record JAHZND010001780.1, on the reverse strand, counting down.
AAAATCTGTGTCAGTGATACATATAGTCATTATGCCCCAAAGTGCACGCAGAAGGTTTTATTGTGCCAAACTTTTTGATGTACAGCAATATTTTTACTCGCCCCGATGCTATATATTAGCGGTAATAAAATGTAGTAGTTGTGTAATCTAATAATTTGACGTAAATTGAGGAGAAATTATGCGATTAAAGCGATAATTCAAAGTTCAATTTTCAGTTTATTTAAATATTACATTATTTATCGTAAACGTATAAAATAAACAGAGCACTTACAATAATAAATAATAACCAAATAATTGCCGTATATTATATATCATTCATTATTTACTTCGGGCTAAATATATATATCTATAAAATATAATATAAAAATACTTATTAACCATTCATCAATTATTAAAAAATTCGGTTTGGAATTTAAAAGTCTGGGTTTTTGCTAATACTTGATACCTTGATACATAGCGAGACTCATTTTTTGAAACAAAGGAAATTCGTATGCTAAATCTACTGATTTATCTACAATATGAAATAGGAAAGCTGCCGGTCCCTTTTGCTTCCCTCGGCACATAGCTTCAGGCTTCAGAATGTCAAACAATCTGAATTGAATTACACCATTACTAACATATCTTGTTGTACCTATAAAATGTCTTTGCTGACATAGATTGACAGAAACATCCACGAGGCAGAGAAGTTGTCACAATTTAATTCTAAGTAGGTAATATAATATTTAGCTTTTAGCAGTTCATTCAATCATTTAAAACGTCTTGTCTTTACTGCAAATTAATACTGTCGACGAGGACAATGACTGACATAAAGTTCATTAAAACTTGCCAATTATTAAAAATTCCCAATACTCTTTACAACTTGTCACCTGATCCGATAATTACAACCATTTGGAGAAGCTATAGGCACCAACTTTCATGTTGAGAATGTTGAGATGTTACGAATTTCATTAGGCTTTTGGTTGACAGCAGATTGTAATGGTAGGTAACATGTACGATGAAAACGATCATGTCGGAAATACGAATATGTCTGAAGAGTTCAGATTTACTCTAATAATTGAGATTATTAGTGGCTTTCATAACCAAACAGTGTATGGATGGGTTACTAAAAATTAAAATATTTGCCTGTTTAATTTCTGTCTGTCATGTTAAACATCCGGGTATCTATTCAACTTCCCGCATTCGCTTTTTGGCACTTGTTCGTAAATAAATACATAACCTATCACATACCACGTTTTTCTATACAAGGGTCTCAGAGAATTTTTTTTACAGAAGTGGGTGAAATAAAGCTGCGCTTACAAAGATTTTTTTTTTTGAATTTTCAGTTAAAAAAATATAGAATTGCAGGATGCACCTTCAGTTTGAAAAAACAATAGCGTCGCTTTTCGCACACTACAGCTTCCTTTATCCTGCACCTCTTGAATGGGATCTGAAGTCAAGATCACTTCGCGTCTTCATAAAAGATGGTGCTGGCTCTCGAAAACATGTGCATTCAAAGTACTTCATTTGCGGCGGAATGTTTGTCGTTTCGGTGCCAGTGGCCCTTAATATTAACACAAGTATTATTGATATTGTGTTCGCTCTGCTCTACATTTCTCTTGCTTACGTGATATGGGAAATGTGCACCTTTCTACAGAGGTTTTCTAGCGAGCTGGTTGTAGGAATAAGGGAAATGCATCATCTTCTGAATAAAACAGGTCAATTTAACGACAGAGTTGCCAATTTAAACTTACCATTAGGCAATAGTTTAGATTTAGACTCGAGCTGTTTTATTACGACAGACAATCATTAAATCTGAATTGATTTTCCGTATTTTAGATAAGCATCCGCTCTATCACAAAGACAAACAGCAAAAATGGAAACTGATGGCTAACTTTTTTAAATATCAGATGAAGGTTATGACCACTTTTCTCCAAATTGGAACACTTTTTCTGGTCGTCATAGGCAGAGACCCATTTCATTTCCTGAATGCTGACATACTCCCACGACACTGCACTAAGGGATATCTCCAAGTAGTTTTCAATGGAACATTTGGCTTAGCTAGGCTTGTATACCTCTCAGCAACTCTGATGGAAGGAGGAAGAACGGCATCGATCTCATTGGCAATCATATTTCTGTGGCTTGAGGTCCAATCCAAATATTTAAAGAGGCTGAGCTTTCTGGCAAACAGTTTGAAATTTTATATCAGGTATATTGAGTCCCAGCTTGCGTCAAAAATTATAGGAGGCAGTTTAGATTACATCTTTTATGCAATGCTAAGTGCGGGTACATTCATCACAACGACTTGCAATGTCATTGTTATAAAATATTTTCAAGAGTTGCCGCTACCACTGTGCTGCGTATTAGCCTATATTTCCATAGTAATCTCGCTCACACTTTGTCTTCTCTTCCCTTTTGTTTGTAATTGCCACGTTTTCACTGAAATGCTGATAAACGCCATGAAGCGACGCTGTGCTCATGTAAAGCGTCCTGCTAGAGAAAGAATTATGATGGTTGCGTTGGCAAGTTTACAACCCATTTCAATCAAATACGGAGACGCGTTTGTCATCAAAAGAAGTACACAAGCAACATTTTTTGACTCTATAGTACGAAGCACAGTCAGTGGAATTTTGCTGTAGTTTTGAAGTGGAAAAGGCCGTATTGCCTTTTCAGTTCATATTGATAGGAACGTGGTATGAAATTAAGTGAAAATGAATGTAATTTTTTTCATTTTACATGTATTGCTGTTAGTAGTATGCTATAGCTGTTTAAAAGTATAAGAAATATAACGAAAATTTTATTTGCTTAAAAATTTCTCTTGGTGACACAAAGCGGGTAAAATTGATATTTTATGGTTAAGTACTGTGCACATACTTCCCTGAAGGCACTTGTGGACTTCCGCAAAAAATATGCAAATCGATATCCCCAAACAAAAGCAAATCAGTGAAAATACCACGAAATAATTTTTCTCTTCTTTCGAGTCAGCTTTTATCTTAAAATTAGTCTGTTTGCTACCTCGTTGGACTTTCACATCCACACTGTTTTCCCGGAGACGAGAATAATAAAATATTATTGATTATGCTGCAAAAATGCGATATTATTTCTTCGTAATGTGAACCGGCAAAACGAAAAATCTAAAGTAAGTATATGTCCGTGTCGATTAAGCTGACATGAAATCTCTTTTTTGCAATATTTTTTCCAAATAATTTCTTTTTCGATGTTATTCGCCTATGTTTTTGAATTGCAATCGCAATTTTGAATTGCAGTTTGTATTTGAGATTTTTAATAAGCGTTTTCATTAGGCACAGGTTTTTTCATTTACTTTCAATTTCAATTTCAACTCAACTCACAACCACAATCGATGCTCAAACTTCAATTATTTATTATTTTGAAGCTACATAATAATAGCTTTTAGAATATATACCAAAGCAGCAACAATAGTAGCGTATTGGTAACTCAAGATAACACTATTTTTAAAAAATAAAAGCTAGAGTTAGTATAGAAGTAGACTACTACAGCCTTTAAATTGCACCATTCACGGGCACCTTGCATTCACCAATCTGCATTTANTATTTTTAAAAAATAAAAGCTAGAGTTAGTATAGAAGTAGACTACTACAGCCTTTAAATTGCACCATTCACGGGCACCTTGCATTCACCAATCTGCATTTAAGTAAATTTGGAAAGGAATTCCTAATTTCGCGGCATTGTTGTTCCAGGGGACCGCACTGTCTCTCTTTGTACTTACTAAAGAAATAAAACACTGTATTATTTAGTTATTCATTAATTTAATTTACTTATTGTACTTGCAAAATATGGGAATCGTTTTGTTATGTATGATATTACTTGTCTTATTGGTTTCTTCGTGTACCTCTTACCGTGTTGAGTCACCATCAAACAGCGCAAGGGTTATGAGACTAGAAAGACGTCTTTTAAAATGTTGGGGTAATGTGTTAAATCCGGTAGATCTAAGTGGATTTATGGCCGAACGTCGTCTTACAGTTGTTACTACCTTCCTGGACGTGGATCTTCACGGGATTTTGTATCCACTAATCCTCCGGAAGTTATCCCCTGCATACACCAGCGGAGGAAGGCTAGAGTCCCCAACATTCTCGTGGATTATTGATGATAAAACAAGGAAAGACAAGAGCGAGCAAATTCATACATGTCCGTATTACATTTGGAGGCGACTAAGTGACGGGCAGGAGTTTCCGGTGCGATGCGCTTTTCTCGACTTTCATCGATTGGCCGCAAATTCCAAGCCCTGGAACTCCCAATCTCAAGTTGTGATGTTCCCTCCCTGCTTTCCGCGAAGAAGCGTCACCTTGCTATATCCAATGCTCCCTTTTGCTTGGAATTATGAGCAGAAAGGTACTTCTAGGCTGGCTGCTGGTCAAGTTGCTCCATCAACGGTACCCATTGCTCAGATTGTGATTGTTCCCGCGTCCCGGTGGAACGACCATATGCTGTGGCTTCTTCGATACTGGGCGAGGAACGCGTTCATTAACAGTTACATTTCTGACAGTTCGCCTAACTATATTATATTTCTTGCAAAGCTAGTTTGGATTTCGAAAGTTTACAAAGCCGGAAGCATATCCCGCTTGGAATTTAACTGCTTTACAATAAAAAAACATACAGTTGACTTTGACATGCATGGGTTCCCAGCAATAACAACTGACAAGAATTTGATCGAAAGTGTGCATTTTGAGTATGGATCGGACACTATTAATGTCATTAAGATATGGCCGCACCTGGTAGCCTGTAACAGCTTCATATCCATTACATCTCACACAGGACTCTTACGAGAAATGATGACACGATTTCGCGAACCTGCGGACTACGGGGCGCACATAATAGCCCACACGTTGCAGGTCATACTCCAAAATTACACGATTGAGAATAGAATCTTAGGCAGATACATGGAATTTTCACAAGACTTGAAGTTTAAATGTGCCCAAGGGCACCCATCTAAGGAAGTGTATTCAGGGAGTAGGTACAACAAAAACTTATACGTGAACGTGGTTGTGGTGGAAGGTTCCCATCAGCCAAACGTCATTTACTCGTTTCACAATCCGGCTGAGGACCTCCGATTCGTAGTGTGTAAGTACAAGGGAAGAGAGCCGATGGCGTTTAAGGAGCTTCTTAACGTTTACGAGCCACCTGTCTGGATATGGCTATTCGTTACATTGCTGACCACATGGTCAGTTCTTCTTCTCAGCTTACGAAAAGGCAGTCCATTGAATAATCAGTCTGGAAGTGGAAACTATTCATTCAAAGCGCTATCCCTAATCAAAGTCCTCTTGGAGCAGGGAGACCCTTTCCCCAATAACAATTATGCTCAAGACCCACCCCCTCCGCATCCTCTCTGGAATTTATCTGCTCATGTGTATCGTTCTCAGTAACGGGTACAAGAACAACAACATGTACAACATTCTCATCAGTAGCAAGCAAATCAGATACGACTGGCTGCAGGAGCTCATCCAGAATAAGTTTTCTTTATACACGAGCTCAAGGAAGGTGAGGCTGCTAAATTTAGAGAGAACTAACTCGACCAGAGATTGGTTTATACTGGAAAATAATCACTTCTCTAAAATAAAAGAAGGTATGTGGGGTGTCCCAATTCGAACTTTGTACTCGCACCTGTTTTAAGGAAGAGGTCCTAACTGAAGGGGTACACGTGGTACGCCACATACCCCTCCACTTAACTAAGGAGCAGAGAATGCTGTATGAAATGGCGTATAACAATAGCCAGCTGCTGACCTCTTTTGAAATTCTTTTCAACGCAACAGCCTGGTACCGGAAACACAAAGGGAGCATCATACCGCTTGATATGAATAAGCTTAACGAGTACTACAACATGCATTCCGAAATCGAGAAGAAATACTCTCAGCTTGAGGAAGAAGAGCTGTTCCGTCGCCTCAGAAGATGTAGAAAGACGGCATTACTTTTGCCGACACATCTTGCACGAGCAGTTGCTCGGAATATGAGCAGTCAGCGGGTGTACACTGGAAGCGAGTTATACCTTAACCGCTCGTACCATTTATATTTTGAAGGGCAAATATCAAGCAAGCTTATTTCAAGATTCATAAGATTTAAGGAAAGCGGAATAGCGGAAATGTGGACAGGACTGATTGACTCTGTGACCACGTTCCAGGCAAAGTTAACAGGAAATCCAAAAACATTTCTCCGAGACAACGATAAACCTACTGGGGCTTCTCTACGAGGCAATATAGTTGTTCTGTTTATTGTTCTAGGCAGCGGGCTTACCGCATCAGTCCTGTTACTTCTAATAGAAAATTTCTCACGCATATTTAAATGGATAAGAAGTGTTATGCCAAATGTCAAACAATATTTTTTAAAAATGATCAGCAATTTAAATTGCTGGGAAGCCTAGTTTCATGTATCTTTTCACAATTCGTGGTCGTGTACGACCTATGAAATGGTTTGGTAGGCGAATTCAGCAAAAAATTGTACATACAAAAAGTTTCAGATTCTAAAAAGCTCGGGTCCATAGTCAATAGTTCTGAACAGCACTATAGTAAGCATTACTATAGAATATTGAAAAAATCAATTTAAATCATGTACCTAAATATTCACTTTTGATCTTCGAGACGGAAGAGTTACGCACCTTTAGCCTTGAAAGCCAATTAAGCTTTCCTGTGTACTTTTTAGCTACATATAGCTCAAATTGCATGCTCTCTATACGACACTTCTACTATTGTAAACCTAAAATAATATTAGAATGAAATATTTGGGTTAATGAGCAGATGAAGTAGATAGAAAATTTACCTACATTTATTACATAAATTTATCATAAAACATATTTTTATCTGGTCGAAAATATTATTCTGATAATGGTGAAGACAAGTTTAGTTGGATGTTGTTACCTTAAGAATAAATACCATAATTCAAAAAAAAACAATTTCCTAATAATTTCCCTATTGTAAAACAAAAGTAGTCACTTCGCCTCCAGTATGCACGTGAAAGAGCTATACATGAAATTAAAGTGTACGGTTCGAGGCCGGAGTAATTTTCAGCGAAGAGATCAAAACTTAACTAGGAAAGTCGAAAGTACCAGACGAATTTAAATGATTTAATGGATAGGTTAATTTAGTCGTAAAATGAGAAAATAAATGTAGTTGAAAATGATAACTATCTGGTAAATATACTGTATAAGGAGAAAATAGCTTCAATTTATCTCAAATATTCGCGGAGAGAGCTTCTGCATTTATCCATTTTCATTTCAGAGCAATCAGCGGTAATTAGACAATGCGATAAGGCACTGTTTTGTAATCTTTAAACAAATATTTAATTTAGACTATTTGTGCAAATCACCCCAGTTTAGAAAAGAACAAACTTAGTAAGTAATTGATCAGGCTGAGAATAATGGTAGCCATCCCATTAAAATAAAAAAGACTAATATGATAAAAATTGGCAGGACTTGCATAAGCTACTACCACTAACATAACACGGCTACTAAATGTTGAGGATAGTCAATCATAGTAATCAAAAATAAATTGGAGCCACGAGCCGCCATAATTTATGTGAGCCAGGAGTAAACCGCTAATTCCTTTGACATTCAGCATTTTTTGTTTAAACCTTGTTTGACCTGACAGCAGCTCAGTTATCTCCAGAGTAGAGTGCATCTTGCAGAAAAATACATCTTAATCCATCATGCTCCTGTATATGGAAGAAGCAACTGCATCCTTCCTTTCCCTTTACAGTTGGTATCCCGCAATTTTAGAATGGGATAAGACTCATGGCGTCCTATCCACTCTCGGTGGAAGCAATAAAAGATACAGAACATACCGCTGGACCACAAAACTCCTTTTTGGACTTTTGGGGGTTCTGGCTTTGTTCGCGGTGCTGTTCCGAAAATCAAGCGGCCTAAGTTTAGTTGCAGTATCTTTCTCACTTTTTTACATTTTCGAAACGTACCTTGTATTAAGCTGCTGCAATGCACAGGAAAAGTATGGAAGTGAAATCGCCCTTGCGAGCCAACAAATGCGACAGTCGTTACTGAAAGCAGGCAAATTATAGTACTTCTTTGGTTAAGCCATTTTTTATTAATCTGAAACTTTCTATTTCCACCAATACTAATATAAATGTTATCTGTAGAATTGCAATGCCACAATTCTCTGGAAGGACGACACGATATCTTCTGGAAAAGAGCCATACAAGCATTTAACCTCGTCGTGAAACCATTCGCGTTTCTTGCTCCTGTCCTTCCAATATGGTTTATTGTAGCACGCAATCTTGACCCGCTTTCAATTTTTCAACGGACCCTCGAGAAAAGCATTTTTGATAACGGTAAGGGGTATCCCCTCCAAATTAGTATCCCGCCAGTGTTCTTATTTTCTGTTAAAATGGTCTACATTTCAATAATTTTTGCTGAGGCCGTCCGAACTCCGGGAATGTTTGTGTGTATTTTGTTCGGCTGGTATGAAAAGCAAGGCAAATGTTTTCAGTTCTTAGATTTGCAATCAAGCCGTCTTGGCTTTGGCAGGTTGTACGTTCAGTTTCAGCTTGCTGCAAGAATTTGGGAGAAGGGATTAAATGATGTTATGTTTTCAGTACTGTCCTCCTGTGGATGCGTCGTCACTGTTTGCAATGTAATGGTGCTTAAGTTTGCTTTAAAAATACCCCCACTAATCACAATTGTTACAGCATATTGCAGTCTGGCAGTTAGCTCAATTTTGTTTCTCGGATTTCCATTAATTTTAAAGTCTCACGAGGAGACAAAAAGATTAATATGGATAAAATTAAGACGCTCACAAAATTCAAAAGGGACAATTTTGATGTTAAAAAGCCTAAAACCAGTATCTATTAAATTTGGGAGTTTATTTATCATAAAAAGGAGCACTCAAATGACATATTTTAACACTATATTGGAAAATACAGTTACAGGTGTACTAGCGTAATTCAAAATAGAAGGCCATGTTAATTTTGTAAGTTAAAATGCACAATAAATTTATTTTAACTACACTTTCCATGATTAGGGGCAAAGTGAACTATACCATTTGTAATTCATAGGGTTATTTAAAGCCTAACAGAAGTTATGTAATATTACGTAAGCGTATAGTTGCTTATCTATTGGGTACAAGTAATGATAATATTGTTACTTATAATAGGTATGGAAGCAAAGAAGTAAAATACTAAAAATTGAAAATATAATTAAGATTAATATTACTAAACTTTACCTACTCTACTTTACCTTAATATCTACGTTAATACTACTTCTAAAAGGCTAATTTTGCTTAATCATGCAATAATTTCAGTAGCTTTGTCTTAAAAAATTATTGAATACTAATTTAGTACTAATTTAATTTAAATACTACTAAATAAGTAGTAAAATCAAATAGATTAGACCAATTAATAAAGCTGTAGTTATTACTTTATACTGCTTCAATGCTACATCAAGGCTAATTTTGCCGGTATTTTAGAAATACCTAACCAGGATCTCAAAATGGTTTGAATTTGAATTTGAAACCATTATATTTATAGAGGCATGGTCAAATCAACTTATGGGCTGTATAAATTTTGTTTTTTTTATCACCGTGCTAGCTAATATTGTAATTTAAAATTTATTAGAGATGAAAATATTTAAATTTGTTGGAGATGAAAATATTTAAATTTGTTGGAGATGAAAATATTTAAATTTACCATAGTCGTTGAATTTGAAAAAATAGTATTTTGTGTAAACTTGATTTGAGAAATCTACAACTTCTAACAGGTATACCTATAGTAAGCTATCTATGCCCAAAAGTAATTTCATCATAAATTTTTACTCGCCATTTAAGCTACCGACTTAACAATTATGACTCGCGGTTGGACAAATTGCTTTGACTTAAATCTCGGGAGACTTGACCGGAGCTTATTCATATTCAGTAATTTGAATTTTATTTTCTTTATGCATCTACCTCCCCCAATGAGTATCCAAGCCACAAACCAAATTAGTAGTGACAAGCTGCACACGCCCAAATGTCCATAAAGAGATGTCACCAAGGCAGAGTCAATTCCAAGTGGCTGCGGATTCATAAACATCCCAAGATTAATCACTTCCAGTCTTGCAAAATCAGCTCTTCCTACTGATTCAGTCATCGCTCTAAAATATTGTTGAATTCCACTCTGAATATATCGTAGCATCAACCGTCTTAGCATATCTGACATGAAAGAGGTTGCTCGAAGGGCAACAATAAGTGGCATATCCGATAGTTCGTTTGCATGAAGTACAGTGCAAGCAAATGTCTTCATGACACTTGTCAGTTTTCTCCCACGCACAAGACTATTTGCAAAACCGGGAAATGCTCCGGTATAAATTGCCATTTTCTCATCGCTGAGGGCTGCTATCGATGCCGAAATGTTTTCTATACTGAATTCCCTTCCAGTCAAAGCAAGAGTCTTAAATGGACGATTTCCCCGAAGGGACCTTACCTTTTCGTTTAATTTTTTTGGTAAAAGAGCCGATATTCCTTCCATTATGGCATCTACTGCAAAACTATGCAGATGGTTTGTCCCTGGTAGCCATAGGCGGTAGCCTTCCATCAGCATCTTTGCCAATTCTGGATGCTCGGGTGATTGCAAAGATTCTGTGGTAAATAGGGCACTGTAAGCAGCTGCAATGAATACAGATGCGATAAGGTATACCATTAAAATTCGACGGTCATGCTGAAACATTGTTGAAAGTCCGATAAGTGGCCAGAAAAGATCTACCCCATGCATTGCGCTTCTGTAGTAGCATCCTACGAGCAGAAACATAATTGCAAGGGAGACCCAAGTGGACCTCTTTACTATTGTCACCACTGAGTACTCATTATGCGAAAATGACGTGATTCTGTTACAGGTAATCAGGCTGTATAAGTTATCGCTGTAGGGATATAGAAAGCCTCGCTCTTGTATTAGCTGGTAAGGACGCTGTATCTCAAGCATATTTACAAACTCAGCTTGGAAATACCAAGGTGAGATAAGCCAGTCTTGGAAGGAAAGTCCCCAGCCCATCCCAAAACCTATTGACCCAAAAACGGACATGTTCAGCTTTGCGCTTAACGTTACAATGTCTATGTACTCTAAGATATAGCAGTTTGCTGCCATTTTGTAAAGTTCCTTCCGGTTCAGATTTTTCGCAGCGTCTAAGCATACAACATTTTGGGAAACTGCAATTCTGTTAAATGGAACGAGCCAGTCAACTTCAAGTGCATAGCCTCTTCCATAGCCTGATGAATTGAGAAGTTCCGCGAGCCGTTTAGCGTTGCGCAGCGTTTCTTCTGTGTAAGTTGGCCCACGGTACATTCTTAGATTTCCATCGCGACAGAAGTAGCAGTGAACACCGATTTGAGTTGCCGAGAAGAAGATAATTTTTGCACGGAAGGGGACTAACCAATACTGCGGTAGATACACTTTGCCGCTGACAAAAGGGAAAATTATGAAATTGTCCGTCTCTGCCTTTGTAACCCTCACAAGGAATGTAACGTACTCAGAAGTAGAGAGCCCCGAGCTTCCAATTGACTTGGTGACATCCTCAACTGTGCTCGGGAACAGGATAAATACTGTGCAAGAGTTGTCGATAAATTTTGAGGTCAGATTTACAAAGCCTTTTGTTGGATCGCGAGGCTCATTGCGGTAAAGATTGAACTTCTTGGGGTGATAAGACATTAACGGGATTGCATTTTTATGAGCGAGTGCAGACAACTGTAAGCTCTGATTGTAGAGGGGGGACTTGGGGTGGGCTACAATAGTAAGCAAGCAGTGGGGCTCAAATGTAAATGGGGAGCCGAAGGAAATTGTCTGTCGGAAATGAAAAGAGCTGGCAAAACCAACAACTAAATAAATGTAATTAAAATGCATTACTATTTTCAGAAAGGAGTTGTTAAAATCTAAGCGGGGAAACCTCTACAGTTCTATTTCCTGCCTGCTTACTCTTTTACGAAATGAAAGTTAATTTTGTTTTGTAGTTATATGAATATTATCAGAAATAATACAGATTAGTAAAGAATGTAGACTCTCTCTGCTTTCAATATAGCTCTTTTTATGTGGCTTTACTAAAACTCAGAGAGTATTGATTTCATTAGATGTTTCTTTTTATTAATATTAAAAGTTTTAACATTCTCAGCAAATGGCATATTATGCTGGCTATTGTTCTACCTTTTATTGCTTACAAGGTTACAAGTACGAAATGACAAAGTAGTAAAACTACTAAAATCGTAAAATAGTACTATTTTTAGATCCTTAGAAAGGAGCGTGCTCGCCATAGTGGCACCGTTTGTTTTTAGCTATTCGACACTTTTCAATTTCTCATGCTTACCCTTTAAAATTTACTAAACTAGCTTTAGTTGGAGCCCCGACTGCGCGACAATTTTGCAGGTACAAGATAATAAAAATCTAAAAGTTATAGCTACAGCTTGCAATCTCATTAAAAGCACAGTTTACACTTCAGGATAGAATAACAGACATAATCATGTCCCATGGTGTCACGTGGACTTTTTTTTGACGATGTAGTGGTCTAGAATAGCGGCTAGCGAGAAGTGTTGCAAAAAGGCGACATAAAATAAACTCGCTTTGTACATTTACTTGTCTTCTGAAAATAGCCCCTAGAGGGGCTCTACCTAATTAAAAAAATAATTAAAATCTACCTGAAACATTTTACTCAAACTTAATTAAATAGAGTAATGACGAAAATTTAAATTTGAATATGAATATATCCAATTGCTTTGTCAAACTATAGTAGAAATACTAAAATAGTAGCATTACTTTATTTGCGAACTTATTGGAAGTTGGAACGAAGAAAGAAATGGATATGATGTGAGAGCAATGTCAACTGGAGAACAATTAAAATTGGTGCTTAAGCCCTAGATTTATAGCTAGTTACGGGAAACGGAGTTTATGTTTCTGTAAGTTTATACGAAATTTGAATTTTCTTTTATTATTGCGTCATTACGAGTAAATTTAATACACCACCGTAAAAACGTTAATAAATCAATTCAATTCAATGCTGTAATGCTGCTTCTGAAATATGGGGACCGACATGCTACTTTTCCATGAACAAACGAGTTCAATTCCAAGAAAGACTTTTTCTGGTAACGGGAGTATGAGGGAAAAAAGACTTTAATTTATGCTACTATTTTTACAAACAATGTCAATTTGTTAGGAAAGGGCGTAATGACTTTGTGTTATGGCTGGTATGGCATACTACAAACGTACAATATTTTTTTTAAAAAAATTGGGTTTTTGGGCATGGGGTTGATATTTAATCAATGGCTAAATTCAAAATGATACTAGGAGAGAAATTAATTAAGCTCATCGTCAAACGCCCAATTTCAGTTAGCTATGATACTTTACCACGGAGTGATAAAATCCAAGTCAATATATATTTTATAATTTGAGTTTATAGCAAACAATTTTCAGCAGTTATTTATGCAGTTGAAATTAGAATGCATTAGATTTTTACAATTTGAAAATTACGGTGGCAAGGTTGCCTGTAATAATGTGTATTTTTCGGTGATAACTTATCTAAAATTATACCACGGTAACAAAGCGTTCGGGTAAGGTGAAAAGG
>JAHZND010001779.1:0-20854 GCA_027744115.1 Acrocyrtus sp. NNG-2020 | reverse complement strand
GGGGTTGTTGTTGGTACTCATTTTCTGCTTAATCGCATAGCATGTAAGACGACTATTCGAGTATCTAGTTAGCAGTTATCACTTATTATATGCACGCTGTACATTGGGTAGGTAGGTAATTTTAATATTTATTAGCAGACTGACTTACTATTTAATCTGTCATATAAATATATTTTAAATTTATATATGTAAAGAGGTAAGACATTAAAATTGTCATTCCCAAATAAATACAAGATATCAAAATACGCTAGCTGCGCGAGAGTAATATATATTAAAGTTAATGTAGAAATATGTTTTCTATTCGTGTTTTCAATCAAGATAAAAAGCGCTTGTGTAAAGTGGTCAATTAATAGTCAATCTATGTCACATTGTGCGGAATGTACGATATAATTATGCAAAATAAAAATTTAGAAACGAACCAGCCGCTATATACTCATTAAATTTTTGTGTGAAATATCAACTGTCATATTTTTTTTGCTAAGAACTGAGCATTTACTTACGGAGCAAATTTTGAAACAATTTGTGCACTTAAATTGCAATTTTTTTGTACTTTCTCATAAATGCTCAAATCCATCTCTGCATTGTGCACTAATAATTTCTGCATAAAAACTTATCCACGAAAAAAATGCATTCATAAAATGTATGAAATTATGTTTCATCTCATCTCCCTACCCCAATTGATACACATGCACCTATACAAAAAGGGATTAACCTGTATCCCTTTTCGCTTCTTCATTTCTCTTCCAAAGGAAAGCTCGCAGCTTCATATCGCATCTTGAATCTAGAAGCTTGTGCGTTGCTGGCTGCCTTACGTNTACAAAAAGGGATTAACCTGTATCCCTTTTCGCTTCTTCATTTCTCTTCCAAAGGAAAGCTCGCAGCTTCATATCGCATCTTGAATCTAGAAGCTTGTGCGTTGCTGGCTGCCTTACGTAAATTGAACCCCGGGATGTACGCATACATTGTACCACTTTTAATAGGCAGTAGTACCTCCTAGTAAGCTGACTGACGATAGCAAATGAGCCATATCCGTAGCCAACGTTTTTTTTGCACGGAAAGACAGAAAAAAGAAGGAAGTTAGTAGAACATCACATACAATTTTATAAGGCACATCAGAAAGACTTTACCTACCTTATAAGCCGTTTCTTCGAAGGGAGAAAAAAATTGTGTTGTACATATTGAAACAATATACGACTACAAGGAGCAAAAAATATTGCACGCTGAGTTCTAGAGTAATAGTAGGTGGCTTAAGACTTTCCTGATCCTTTGAAAATGAGTTGGATGATTAGAAATGCAAAACAAGTAGCAAAAAACTCTTTACACGCTGTTTAAGCAAAAAATTGTTCGCACGTTGTTTTAGCAAAAAAGGATCCTCCGTAATTTTACACTGTGATTAGTTAGGCAAGTGTGCTCAAAACGATTTTTTTCGTTGTTGCATATTATTATGTTTTCAAAGAAAAAAACTCAGTTTTAATGTTCATCATGAAGGCAATCTCTTTAGCTAGTAAAATAGCGCACGTTTTTTTTCTTTTGCCTCACGGGCATTCATGATTTTGATGGCGACCAATTGTAATTGTCGTAATGTTCTTCTTCACCGTCAAGTTGGCTAATTATTAAACAGTTCTTTGTATTTAGGAATATATTAAGACTTTTAAAGAAAGAATTCTGCTCAGCGCAATTCTTAAGTGGTTAGGAAATGGAGTGATATTGCAAAAAAAGATAAAATTACATGTTACGCTCGTGCCTTTTTTTGCTGCTTGCTACAGTACTTCACACTAAAAGATTCTTACGGGAGGGAGAGTCATGTGAAAAATTAAATTGAAATGGACATGCATGGTCCTTAAGTTGCCAAAATCTTGTTTGAAACTATTAAATTACGACATAAAAATGTATGACCTACCTTACAGTGGCATACCTTTTTTTATCATATTTGAGGATGATGAACCCTCAAAAAATTCGTAGTATCGAAAAAAAAGGAAATCTCGAAATATTTCTCAGCGGTTTTTACCACGAAGAGGAAGCGAGCACAAAATTGTTCAATTTTTACCTGTGACAGAAGTAGCTTTCAGCTTCAACTTCATCGCCAATATCACCATCATTAGGAAGGCGAACGTGGCTAGTGCGATGGCATTCACAATGTCTAACCAGTACAATAAAAAGTCTGCTAAGCTCGTAAGCTGTGAGAGCTTATTTCATTGATGTAATTTCCCTTTTCAATACTTTCACCTGCAGTAGGTTCAAGCTGGCAGAACTCCCAACAACAATTACAATTCACTTCCGAATGACGCCATTTTCAAGAGGTAAATGTGCCTTGAAATTGAATAGGAAGTGTTGGAGCATCTTTCCCAAACATACAAAAACTGTTTGCTTTCATTTCTTCCCCGTACCGCCAGTATGAAAAAAAAAGTGTGGAAGACAACCTTTCCTGTACATGTTAACGACCCAATACATTGTAAAATACTGTTGGAAAATTGCTAAGCTATGCTCAGATATTTTCCCTTGGCTTTCCCCAGGCAGATTCCGTTCCTTTTATACCCAGGGAATCTTCTCAGTGGCGCTTCCACCTCCAACGCAATGTTGAGCTTTCTCTCTCCTCTCAATAATACCACACACCAGGCGATTCAGTTACTCCTCCACACTACCTCATCTGTCTACTATGATTTCATTTCCAACTACGCTCTACCCCGCAAAACTGGCCCTTTCCGACTCTAAAAAGAGACGAATGAAGCAACAGTCGTGCCGCTACCTCATTCCTTGCCAGATACACTCCGTAAGAAGTCGCTTGTACCTGGAAAGCTCTAAACGGTTCAAACCACGTTTTTATCCCTTCGTTACACAATCAAAATCACGCTTTCAGTTTCATCTCTCTGTTATTTCACTCTTCCCTCAAGAAAAAGTAATTAGCGTTGGTAGTAAAGTAATAACAATCATTGTTACTCTCACTCTCAATTCATTTAGTGGAACCTTAGGACTCAACCCGGATTTACAGTGTACATCAAACTTTAATCAGCACAGCGAAGAACTCTTTTTCCAAAGACAAAATAGTCTTCCTTTAAAAACAATGGGCAGGGTAAAGGTTACCGACCTACGCGTTTATTATTAGAAATAAGGAGGGTCAAAAGCAAATTATAGAATACTAGGCCACCTCGTAGTACAAAGCAACACTGCTTTTCACTAATAAATTCAACAAAACGCCGTGATTGTAGCAACTAACTCTATACTTTATGCTGTGTTCTGAACAGAAAAAGAGTATTTCATCCAGAAAAATTTAATAAGGTCTTTCCCCTTTTATTTTCAATATATAGATAGATATGTGAGCATGTTGAGTTTTATTGTGAAATAATGCGCAAATTTTTGCATGAACATTGACAAAAGAAGGAATAGTTTGTAAATGGAAAAAAGGTGATAATGAGGAAAGCTCCTAGTAATAAGCAATGAAATGAAAGTTTTTAATTTGCAGTGAAACAGTGCAGATCGAGTACCCGTTAGTTCGTGCTACAATTCATCTGTTATAGTGACTATTTATTGAAACTGAACAATGAACTAGGTACTTCATTTTCATCACGTGACTGACTAATTGATAAACAACGAATTCAGGACTGGTGAGCAAAAATAATAGTACATTTTTAAAAACATTTTGAGTACAGTCAGTGCTTATTTAAGACTAATGTGTGGTGTTGTTCCCACAAATAAGCAAATTTTGCAGTTAAATTTCAACATCCGTGTAAATATAGTAGTGTATAAATGAAACATGCTCACGGACATGAAAATATTAGTACATAGTGGAATACGAATAAGATAGTGTAGGGATAGGGTAGCCACTAGATTTCCACTGTCGCCCTCGGGTTAAGTAACCACACGATAATGTGATACCATTTTGACATTCCAACTTTACTTGACAGTGAAGTGAAAGTAAGCAAGTGCTACTAACTTTTCACTTCTTCCCAGTTTACAAAATGGTTGTAAGGCATAAAGTCAAAATAAGGACTATACTTTACTATATGTAAATTAGAGTAAGCAATAGTTGAAAACTTTCACCAATTCAACCAGTGAGGAAAGTGAATTGAATGCTCTTATATATGCTCTCTTGTTAGGACCCTTGCTATTTTGAAGGGATGTTGACAAGAAATCCGGTTGTGTTTGTGTCATGTGAACTGTGAATGGATAGAAAACCAATTTTTAAGTCGATACAAGGAACCACCACACTCTACATTATGGGAAATTGAATTTATGACAAACGTGAACAGAACAGTTTACTATGTACATAGCAAATATCGTTGTGTACTTTTTTCATATATCCACATCAGCCTCAGCTCAAAAAAATAACTTTTTTATTCCAGTGCGAACAGCAAAAGTGGAAAATAGGGCTGGATTTGGATTTTGATGAGAGCTAGCAAAAATGCCGAGGTATATAGCCCTCGAGTTTTTGTCGTCTACCTTTTTCCTGCTTTGCTATTTTCTACCTGACACTTGTAAATTGGAAAAGTTTTTCGAAGTGGAGAAAATGATTACTAGCTTGTGCAACAATAACGCGGCATGCAGCAACTAAACAGGAACGTGCGAATATGCACGGAAGGGAAGAGCACTCGATATAAGTTAGAAGGAAACTTTTTTTAACACTTCGTACTCGCTTTGATTCTGCATTCCTCTATAATTGCATATGTGCTCACGCTCAGACACACGTATGGTTTATCAAACGAGAAATGACCGTTTTGTACGTCTGCATGTAGCAATCAAACTGTTCTTTTCATCTCCTGATGCAGGTTGACTTAAACAAAACGAAGGATTCTCAGCACAGGACATGAAATAATTTACTCACTTCAGAAAAGGAATAAAAAGGGATTGAAAATAGAGAGATAGAAGACGAGCCAGAGAACGAGGAAAGAGCGAGAACGGGGGAGTAACTTCCACAAAAGTAGTTAGAGGGATTATGACTAAGACGATCGTTGTGAAACAATGGAAAAAGTAAATGAAAGTTGGTGTTGTACTCACTACAAGTTCCAAAGTACGCTAGTTTTCGAAGAGAGAACAAATAAACCTGGAAACAGTTTCTATTCATCAACTCGAGTGAAGTGAAAGTCTTCCAAGTTTCGCTCGCGTGTACCTACCACCAAAGGAAGTATTAAGTATTGTGTGGGAAAAAGGGAAAGCACCTCCGTTTAGTACGGTAATGTATGGGAAAGTTTTCATCCTAAAATGGTCATTCACAATTTTCACTGGTGGCTTCACAGAGTAATAATAATGCACCAGTGAAGTGCACGTTTTTTCGGAGGACTTAAACTGACGATGATAGTCCCTGTCACATGTTGCTGAATAAAATATGAAATTTCGAGCGAGAAGTACTATGAGAAACTGTGTAATGAATTAGATGCGACTACTGGGAGCTTACTCGAAACTAAAAAAAATGCCCACGTCAAATTTATACCTGAAAGCGACACGTAGTTATAAAACAATAAAAGTTTCTCTTTAATAATACCAACTTTTCCAAACTTTATGAAGCTAGTCAGTTATGTACATTGTCAAAAGTTATGATTCTCAGGAATGGAAAAAATG
This sequence comes from Acrocyrtus sp. NNG-2020, assembly GCA_027744115.1. Classification (NCBI taxonomy): domain Eukaryota; kingdom Metazoa; phylum Arthropoda; class Collembola; order Entomobryomorpha; family Entomobryidae; genus Acrocyrtus; species Acrocyrtus sp. NNG-2020. Next base: position 15,301 of record JAHZND010001779.1, on the reverse strand, counting down.
ATGGAAAATTTTCTGCGCAATATAATAATTGCTGCACTCTTTGCCAAATATGAAACGATGTGATTGTTCAATACATCATGAGTGGAAAGCTACCAGCAAAGGAGCAAACGATAAATTACTGTATTCTACTCACTCTTGACTGTATGTATACGAAAATATTTTCACACCTGAGGCTTTCAGCAAACATAAATCATCCGCAGTTGCCCCGAACCTTATTCCAATCGAATTTTCACATTTTTATTGCTCTTTTGATGTAAAAGAAATGTGATACTACTCTCACAATTTTACCCGGTGAAATCTGAGACAATTGTATTCTCATTTTCCATTACGAACCCCCACAGGGCGCATTTGACTCGAATCTAAAACGAAAAATTCAGTGAAGAGTGCGTGATAGATAACGATGCTACGTTCACGGTATTAGGCAAGTAATTTGCTAGAAAACAAATAACTTAATTTTATCTTACAAAAAAGTGATTTTCTGCCATTGAATCATGAGAAAATAGTTCATATTTTCACGTTCCCGGCCGACTCAACTAGTTTACTAATGCAAGTCGTCTTTGGTGGTAAGTCAATTAGTTTTTATAGCATTTACACTTTCAGTGCTAACCTGTGGTATAGTGCACTGTGCATATAGGTAGTAATGTTGTAATTACACTTGAGATTGACAATGAAGCTCAACATCATCTTCACCACTAGAATAGCATATTAGGATGCCCATCGCCGCCAACATGAAAGCGAGCAGTGCTGAATCGAACTGAAAAACTAATCTGGTACATATAGCACGAACAAGCGGCCGAGAGAATCTTTTAATGGTCTGACCGCCAACCCAATAACTAAGGTTGCTTTAATTCCATGATGCCAACTACTTTAGTCATGTTTGTTAGTAGAACCTCCACGGGAGAGCGTGCAACTGAAGGGAATTCGCATATATACACGCCTGGGAAAACGAGAAGGTACGCAAACAGTAGCTAAATCACGGGCTTATAGAGATTTTTGTGGCTTGGTGGTGGAAGGAAAGAGAACGAGCGAATCTTCCTTTCCCAATCTCATAAATTCGTCGAGTGAGAAAAAGTAGTAAAATGCTGCATGGAAGTAGAAATAGTTGGAGCAGTGCATGCACCCATGACCGCAACTGAAGTCCTTCGCTAATAAAAAGTCGTATTCATATTTCTTCTGGATAGTTTCCTCGTCCCGGTTTCACTCTTTTCCTTATCTTCCTCTCGCTTATTTCGTTAGGCTTTGAGTTCTTCAAGGGAAAGCCTAATCTAGATAATCAAAAAAGCCATCTGCCAAAAAATGGGAAGTGAAGTGGTAATGATATTCATCTTCAATCCATTAGGAAATCATATTACAAAAGATTCCATATCCGTACCTTACCGAAAACATGTTCGTCCACAAAGGAAAGTAGATAATGCTCTTCTCATGAATTAGATGTGAAAAAAATCAGTTGTCACGTGCTCATTACTATTCCGTCATACTTCAGCCTTCTGTACAGCCTACGCGGATGTGTAGGTCACTGGGACATATTATGCTAAATTTTTCGTTTGTATTCAACCCGTTTGCTAGGCTCACGTATTGAGTGACATTGCAAATATATATCATCAAAAAAGGTAAAAATTTAGAATGTACATATACAACCATATATGTACGTGTGTAATATTTTGAGCTATGTAAAGAAAAACACAGAATATGCAAAAATACTAAGAAATATCTCTATCATTGTTCCTATAATACTGCTATGAAAATTGCTACATTTTTCAAGAGAAACGGAAGATAATATATAAGTTAAAATTCAAAGTTTGTTGGAGTTGCTACTGCTTTCGGTAGTTTCCGTTTCCTTCAATTTTCCTAACGGCAATATTTTGAGTGAAGCACTATTCTCTGAAATGTATAATGCATATAGTTAAATCTCAAGCTCATCCGTTTTTCCTCAAATTTTGACTAATCTAAGATTTTGCAATAAAAATATTTATCCTTCCCACGTATGCATGGAAGTGAGTTGGCAACACAGATGTGTGAGAGAGAAAGATGCATTATTCTATGCTCAGAATTCTGATATGCGATAGGCACTCCAAGGAAATGACTACCCACTCTCCTTTAGGGAGCCATCATTGGATTGACTGGATACTCCAGGATTGCCAATACCAAGTTATAATGACAGAAAGAGAAAGATTGGTGAGTGGGACGATGGAAATTGATAGTAAAAGGGAAACTGTAACAATTACGGCAGCGTGTGTGTATATGTCCCGATAATTCATATTTTTAATCAGTTCTACATGAAACATTCTCCAGAACGAATCCTCATTTGTGAATGACAGAAAGTCCTCTTTGATCCGGTAATAATAGACGTTATACACAACTGACTTGCACCTGGTTTGACAATTTACTATTTTCATTCTGTAATATGAACAGGAGAAAGCATTGTGCTCTTCTCTTTCATCCACCCACCGGTCCATTTTTATTATTCTACATGCCACGCAGTCTGGCCGATGCGGTAGCGTTGGCACAGCTTTTTTCTGCGAATCTTATATTGGAAATGGGAGATAAAAGTAAAAGTGGTTGTAACTTCCGAAAATTCTCGGTATTTGCACGGCAGACTAAAATACATGCACTCTAGTCTACCATTGTGGTATTAGGTACTGTATTTGCAATTTCATCATTCAGAATTCAGAATGCTGTGGCTACTATAACTGAACAATCGACATCTACTATTTTATTTCGACTTTCATTATAACTGTAATGCAAAATTACATAATTATCTGTAATTAGGATTACTTGCAACATAAGATTATCTAAACTATCCTGCTAACAATTATGCCTTGAATTACTTAATTTCAGCCCGTACAAGTACCTGTAAGCTTACAAGGGATTTAAATTGAATCGAACTTGATGTAATGCTTGTTATTTGCGAATTTGTGCACTGGATTACGTCAATGAACAATTCGGCCCGCTTTGTCAGGCCTAATAATTAGATTGAGTTTGAAAAGTAGCAGTATCTCAAGTCGTAACTGGTAACAGCTCACTAAGCTATATTCAGCATCGAGTCATCGGCATCGGTCTTTTAAAAAGATGGCTAAAAGTTGTAAGTATACCTATTCATTCTGCAAACACATTCAAGAATAGGAAGCGTGAGGGGCTATTTTCATTTTATCTTCAAAGAGAAAGTGAAAGAATTTTTTTGGGTGAGAGTAGGATGAATTGAAAAAGGTAAACGATGCGAGAGAATGGGACATCAATAAGTAAAAAGACTCATTTTGATGAGGGAGCATCGCATAGTCCCAAGGCGTGCTTTTTGCTACCTGTACCATGCAAAGGAACGAAAATCGAGGCTCATCTTCAACCAAGCGTACTAACACTAACGAGTTGTATCTGTATCGTTCTGCCTCCAAATATCTCTCCCTTGCCTATAGTGCTAATATCTATTCATCATAAAAATAGAATGAGGATCGAGGCGAACTAGCAACTTTATAAGAAATTGTTATGTGAGTGACAGACAGACAAATCGAACGGAAATTCCAATATAAATAGGAAATGGTACAATGGTAATGGTTTATCTTAAATGCAACGGTGGCATCGCATAGTTTCTAACTAGAAAATAAGAATTCTCATTAAATAAATACTCAAAAATCAACTAAGTTTATTACACTTGTGTGTACTATTGAAACCTTTGTGCGTTCAAAATTAGTGTAACAGTTTAAGGATGGTAGTATGATAGCTTCCACAAATTCAATTACACTAGAATAGTTAGATTACACAGAAGATTAGCCTAGTAAAATAACAAACACTAAATAATAAGTAAAACAACCTTATTCTTCAAAACGATATTCAATATTTTCATTGTTGTTGCATCAAAATTAAAATGGCTCGCTGTGACCAAATAACAGCAGATCACTATCAGTCCTAGTTGACTTTGGTCTGCAGCAGCATCTCCTACAGGGATAAAACAGACACCAGAACAATGGAGGAACAAGGAAAGCCAGTAACATCACTCCATTTGCACCCAACATAAAGTAGAACAATGTTAAGTCATCTCCTGAAAAATTTGAGACTCTATTCCATACAGACTCAAGTGTTGCTGAAGAGAAGTTCTGAAACCAAGTAATAATCGTCCTGTACATTTCTTTCCAAAACACACCGGTCCCCTTGAAGGTGCTTCTAGTGTCGTCATAGGACAGAGGAACGAAAATTGCAAGAACCATGAGGATGAGTGAGATTAAATTGGATAGATTCCAGAGTTTTTTCCTTTCTTTCAAATCCTGTAGGGAGCACAAAAATTGTACATGTTCAGCATGTAAAGTCATACAGGGAAAATTACATCAGTTCATAATGTTATTTTAAAACTACTCCTTGGAAACATTTCCTCTCGCCAAACAAAATTCTAAGACTGTCACACAAAGAAGCTTAATACACCTTTCAAAATTCAGTTCATTCAACTAAGTTCGGATAAATCGATGTTTCCTGCCACCCCATTTCATTGTCTTTGCTAACCTTGTTCTTGTTCGATCCACAAATGAGAAACCAGGAGAAAACGAGTTGAAGGAAAGCAGCGCAAAGCCCGGTCCCAGAGGATGCCTGCATAAGTTTAATGTACGTGTCAGATTTGCCTTTCCAGAAGTTGAAATGTTTGTCAAAAAAGGCATCATCCTTTGGCTGGGTAGCTGTGGCGGAAGATTCCGTTGTTGACATTTGATTACCATTATCAGCTCCACCATCTGCGTCATCATCATTATTTGACGGGGTGTATTCAAATGGCGGCGATGATGTTGATTTTTCTGCCTCATTTAGCTTCGCTTGAGCAGAAATTGCACTGTCCCTGTCGCTTGTTTCGCTGGAGTTGTCAGCAACTACCGGTGATGACACGCGCAACTGATCGATTACCAACTTAGCGTCACTATTGGATGGATTCTCCTCAGAGATTATTCTATTGTAGTCCTGGCGGTAGCTGGCATTCCCGTAGCCATTCTCCAGAGCCCCTTCTTTTGAAGTGTCTGCGCCACCAATAGAGTCCCCAGCTCTAGTGTGTGCCACTGCGGAAACGAGCACAATAGTTGAAATTCCGAGAACAGCAATTGCGAGCAGCTGCAATAATAGACAAATCAATTAAAATTAAAGAATGAAACATATCCAAATCCAACTAAAAACATTTAGTTTTTTAAAGAGAACGATAAATACTCTTTCAAATAATGACAGCAACAATCAACGGAGAAATCAATTTTGCATATAAATCCGTATTTATATTTATTTACCGCAACTATTAACGCATTCGTTTTCAACAAACAACTGTAGAAGGTTTTACAAGCCATAATTACTGTAATATTCCGAATGAAAAAACTTTATAGTAGTAAATGAGAAAGCTGCACATTAATTTGACCAAACCAGTCAGAACTAATACTAAAAGTACACTGATTAATTCCTATATTTTTCCGACAAACCTCTGTCTCGACTACGCACAAACTACAGCCTTAAAAATCCAAACCAATTTACTAATTGAAAATTGAAGTTATTCTCCTCCTCTCTAAATGCAAAATTTAATCTGAAATAATTTAGGTTGAAGAAGGGGAAGTTCGTCTCACATTTCACTCTTTTGTTGTGACTCGAGTGTAGTGAGTGTTGCGTATTGAGTAATCCACTGACCACATCGTGGCAGCAAATTATAAAGACGACGTTTTAATCAAGCAACTCTTGTCTGACTCAACTTCTGACTGACGTAAGTAAGAAAAGAAACATCGATATCAGTTTACTTGCAAGTAAAAATACTCTTGCATACGCATACGGTTTTAACAAAAAACTTCGATTCCAGTGTTACGCAAGCACGTATGCAACTTGCTAACTAGTATGTATTTTACAGTAGCATTCGCTGGTGAAGTTGGAATTGTCCCAACTTCCAATACGCGTGGTAAAATGAGTAGTGGTGGTTAGGTATATGCATTTTATTATCATTAGTAGTATCCTCTCCTCTCACCGCTGGACATCCGGTTTTGATAAAGTGCATTATAAAGGACATGAGATAAGATGTTATTGTCATTACTTTTATAATGGAGTATCAAAGTATGAGTAAATACCCAGGAGAGAAAGACGTTTTGTAAGGTTATAATAACTGCACCAAATATGAGCTGTTTAAAATCCCTTTATCTACCACCACTACCAACCATCTTAATAAAGATTTTAATGCTTTTTGTTTTTCATTTTGGATGTTATTGTTTATTTACCTATATTAATCATCATCATATATCGTCTCGTCATATAGTTTGACATATTCATTTTTGGGCTGTAATTTGTAAATACTAACTACCTAAAGTGATGATGTGCTGTTTAGATAGGCAGTTGAAACTCCAAGGATAACATCTTGGTATACGTAATGCGCGTTTTGAATGAAGTAATACAAAGTAATGTTACTGGCATTCAAGGCAAGTTTTTAATTGTTCTGAAGATGTCTGTATTACAAATTACATTTTGAAGAGGAAACGTGGCGTGCTTTCCCCTTTCGCAATATGCCCCGAAGTCGGTAAAAATAAAACATGGTTAATGGTGAGATGGGATGAGTATAGTATGAGTAATCTACATACTCATCACTGTTCATTTGTATGCCTATTTAAAACAAAACAAACGTAGAAAAAATGTACTGACGCAACAGCTATAAATTGGGTAAAGGGAAGTGATTTTTTTGTGAAATTCCAACACATTTCCATTTAAAATACTTAATGGTAATGCACACTGTAAAGTACACATACCTACTTACGTAAGTTTTTATTTATAGTGGTATTCGTGCGATTAAATACGATATATGCAATTCTACTGTCGGTAATTACTATAACTCCAAAATTTCCTCCAAGAAGTGCTAGGGTTCCGGAATACGGAAACATTCATAGCACAATGTGAAAGTGAACAGAACATGCCCAGGTTGCTTATTTTGTTCGATTTAGAAAGATTACCTCACAGTTCAGTGGAGTGGCAACTGACAAGGGCAAGTATTAAAACTCTGGAATAGGCAATGGACGAACAATGCATATAGATGCACAAAGGTTATCATGTATTTTTCGAGAAGTAAAACTCCTGAAATAAGACTGGAGTTTAGTATTAGTATATTGCATTACCGAATCATGCATGTAGAAAATGAAGTGGAATATATAGCGAATATATACCAAACTTATGTAGGCAATCCACAAATCCAACAAAATTCCTGTTCCAGTGTTATAGCATACGTAGTACATTATTTCAGGGACAGGTGTTCAAAGCACATCATATCGTGCCATTATGATCAACAGATGACCACTTAAATGTGGATTAGGTCATAATACTTATTGCTAATGAGAATTCTCAGTGCTTGCTTATTGCTTACTATTAGCATTAAGCCAGTCTTGCGAAAGGCGATGCAATGCTGTGGCATAAGTTATTGAGATCAAATTCAGTCCCTACCTAAATGTTACTCAATCCTGAATTACTAGAACAAAATAGTACTTTAATAATAGAAAATGGATTACTGGTAAGTTTAGTTAAAACTTGGACTTGACTTTTTGTGGTGTCAAGCACTGCTATACTTTCCAAAGTTAAAGTAGTCCATCGTCATCTTCAGCAGTTGCAAACCGTGTCGAATTTCCCTCTAGAATTACTGGTTTCTTCCTACTGCTTTCATATGTAGGTATATAAAAAGATAAAAGGAGACACTTCCTTCCTTAATTGGTAAGCCGTTTTGTGGTCACTACCACAGGCGGGAGCATTTTTCCTATAGTGAGTGCATGTGCACGGCTTTTTTAAAATAAAATAAAACTTAAAACTTTTCCTCGTTTTAGCCCACTTCTATCTCCTCAAGTAGGTACCATGTAAATCATGTTCTAATAAATATTTATTTCGTGGTAAACTATTATAACTCCTTAAAAATATTTATTTATCATACACTACCAGGTATGTATATGTGTTTTTGTGAGCTCAGCGTATTTGCGTGGGTGAAAAGAAGATCAATATGTAGAATTTTGCGAGCTTTAATTTAGCCAAGTTAATACATTTATGCATGCCGTAATTAGATATAAAAATTCTTCCCCTTTTTGGGTATAACATAACCTGCCATCAGCAAATTCTGACCTACCATCCCTATGTATTCGAAAACTTTTACCTGTCAACCTATGTTTTGCTTTGATTTTTAATTTGTGGTTTCAGAAAACTTTTTGGTACAGCCCTTGTGGGCACAGACAGTTTGATTAAAGGGATGAAAGTTTATTTTGTTCATTAGTTCATGTTCAGAGCGATCCTAGCTTAAAGCGGAATAACGTGCATCTATAGTTTGCAGGTTTTTAATGGAGTTCCGTTTCCAACTACTTAAGCTACCTACCATTCTGGAAAGTGGCATGGTTGTAGGATTTTGTGCTCTCAAAAGTTATCATTTATTATAGCACTGCTACCGCAGAAACAGTTCCCAATTATTAACATTTACTCAATTCTTTTGATGAGTTCAGTTCCGGGACGATGAAGAAAAAATATGTTTGAAAATTCACTTTGTAAGAAAACAAAAAGCACATCAGCAAACAGCCATCTATCTATGTATCTTTATTTCGTATTGGGAGCTTTCCAAAGTACAATAACCTTTACCTACACTATTGGGCATTTAAATCCGTTGGCTGTCGGCTTTATGTCAATTGACAATCCATAATCTTTTCATTTTCCTCTCAAATGCCATTTTATCTAAAATAACTTTTGCGAATTTTGGAAGAAAGGTTGAAGTTTTTGCATGCCATTTTTTTATCACGTAACAAGTTATTAGTAATATATAATTAGTTTTCTTTGGATATTTTGTCGGCTACGCTTTGTTCTTGATTTACCTTTTTACACGCAACTTTTACTTCTGTTTTTCGTAAAGCTTTGTTAAAAGTTCAAAGACTGGGGTTGAATCCAACACGAATTTAGTAGTCAAAGAATAAGCGTGCATATTTTTTCCTCATCAACTGAATTCGCAAAATATTCAGAACGATACATGAACATTAGTTGCATTTAGGTAATTTATTTAAATTTCCTGTAAAGTACAGCTATGTTTTCCGTTTGATTTTGTACTTTTTACTCTTATCTGTCTGAAACAGTTTCCAGTTAGTTGTCAAAAGGTATTCACCCTCCCCTAATGGGAAACAGATTTTAATCTTGTCAGATAAAGTAGCAAAATAAAACATGTTCATGAAAGCTGTTTCCAGAGAATGTATTTTATGCACATATAATCGTTACTTGGTCCTTTTCCTTTAAGGCACATACTTTTGAGCCGATTTTTCAGATTCCTCTGCTTCTGTGCTTGTTTTAACACATACGATAAGCATAAGCCCGACATTTTTTAGAAATGCAAATATTGCCCCGAAAAAATTTCCGTTAACGTGCACCCTTCAACCTTTGTACCGTGCCAAATTGCGTGAATACAAAGCAAAAAAATCCTTCACCCATGCAATCTCTTTGAAAACTTTACAAAATGACAGTTCAACCCGCAGTATCTATTTACATTACAAAGACACACAATCGATTTCGGTGCCATTCAATTACACTGGAACTTTCAATTCTGGCTAATGTGCTTCATTTTTGTCTCTTTGCTGAGAAGAAATTGTGTGTAAAAATGAGAATCAAACAGCATACATGTCACGTTACATCCTTTTTCGTATTTACTTTCTCTTCCTGCAATCATATTGACTACTGGCACTGGCCGGTCGCTTCACATCTGAAAAAACAAAGCGCATCATCACATACGCTGGATTGAAAATTACTGTTCTTGTACGCTCATTTTTATACTGAACTGTCAGGCATTACTGCTGGTGCTGGAGATGCTTATAAACGAGCGTCAATGCCACTTTATGGTAAATAAAAATATGCATTTGACGTAAATTGAATCGTGTTTACTCCTTTCCCAGCTGCAAGCGCGTAAGTAACGAAACGAGAAAAATGTCTCTGCCGACGCCGACTGCAAACCAGGTATCACCCTTTATAAATGGTATCCAAACGTAATATTGATTCGAATTTGGGCTAATAAATTCTGTCAAGCGAAGCACCACGCATTCCACCACCCTAGCAGCAGCAGTTGTATATGGAAATCATCACAAGTAGGTAACAAGAGGTATGAACTGAATCACAGTAAGTGAATAAAAGCCGCTTTGTTGTTACATTTTGATTCAGTTTTGGAGGAAGGTTCGCTTTCCGAACTGCGGTTGTGTACTATTTATATACGCAATCTGATTGATATTGGTGAACTGTGAGCTGAGCATATGCCATGTGCACAACTTTCCCTTCCCTTTCCTCGTAAACCTCCTTTCCGCATGAATTACCTTGCCAAGCTAGCGCTCATATTGTTTCCTTCCGTTTTAAAACGTGGTTTTTTCCACTCTTTTTATCAATTGGTAGGGATCGTATCCTTCTCATATAAATTGGAAAGTGAAAAACACCGATTTTTTTTAGATCTGTAATGGTAAAGGAAGAATGAAAAATGTGGGAAGCGCTACGCATTGTAGGGCAGTTTTCTTGTCTTTGAAGTATCCTAAGTTGGAATGCTCTGTTTGATTGAATCAATTCGATGATTCATCATTCATCATCATAGTAAGTGAATACTACAAAGTACCTGTATTCATTTTGATTTAAATTCAGTATACCTACCTAACTACCAACATAGCACATTAGTACATTATACCAGCTCTAAGTTTTTAGGGCAAGTAAGCATTCTTTTTTGATTTTTCTTCCTTTGTTGAGTTCAAACGGTAATAACAATTATTTTTGAGCTACAGTACATAAAGATATTTCCAGATTACAAAAGTAGTACTACCATTTGATGTCATATTGATATTAAAACCTGAACAAAGGAAGTTGGCGGTTTTATACTTTATTTAATTTTAACTGCAATTTCACCTTAAAAAAGAAAGCTATTTTGATACGCTCAGTATAGAGCTACAGCTAGATATAAATTTTCATCGTCCATGTGATACCCATTGTGGTAGTTGATCTCGTCTGTGCAGCAGCAGGTCACTGTAAGAATGAGAATTTCCGGGATTTTACCAAAACTGCCAGATGCCAATTCACCTTCATTAGTACAGATATTTTGCGTCCAAAAATGGTCCCGAGAAAGCCTCTTTCTGTCTTGTCTAACAGTCGCAAAGTGACAAGACACATTAAAATTGTGAAAGGATTTTCAAAGTAAAAACAATCATGTACCCTAAGCCAAAAGGGCTTCATAACTTTTCTAGGAAAGGGGCATCGAAGAAAGTTGCAATCTAACGCAAAATCAGCCAACAATTCAACAGGCTTTTTGCACCGTCTCTCCGGCAAAGCCAAGTGAAAGGGCATGGGGTGAGAGGAACATACATATGAAGTATATGGCCATACTTTTAACCGGATTTTCTCGTTTGTTCTCCCCTTCATCTCATTTCTTTCCATTACTGCTTACGAAGAAAGCCAGTGAGGAAAGCACATATTGCCATTTTTGTGTTTTTTTGTCTGCTTTCTCCCTTCTTCCCAGTAATAAGTATACCTAATAAGTTCTAAGTACCTAAAGTAGAAAATCTAATATACACATAGTATTTCTGTCATTTTGGAGAATCTCTGTCCCTTCTTTTCTCAACTTGGAACAATGTTCTTGCCTTCCTGGCTGAAGCTGAGTTATACCCTCATTGCCCTTTTCCTGCATTTCGTTTGAATGATGAGGGAAAAAATACGACGGTGGTTCTGGTTTTCTTCCTTTCCTACTCTAAAGTAGCTCACATATCCATCTTACTGTTGTCTCCCGTTCCTTTCCCTTTTCTTTTATGCGTCAAAAGAAATGGAGTCGAGCAATTTTGCTTCTTCCCCATCCATTCATGGAGCACTTTCCCATCAATATTTTCATCCTTTTTTCCATTTCCCCTCTCGCATGAGTTGCTATCATGCTCTTGACAAAAATTGAAAACTACTTCCCAGTTGACACAACTGTGATATGAAATATTGGACGTTTTAATTTGCTCCCAAAGCATATATTTCAAGGAGACAGTAGACAGATATACTTGGCAAATGATGCAACGCAATATCACATAGTACTAGCATCAGCAACAACAAATAAAAGGAAGTCCTTGATGGATAGTTATAGTAAGGTGTTGACAAAATAAAATGTGCAGTAGGCGTTCGGTTGTATTGTACATTTGTACATATACTAACTATAAGACTAGTAACCTTGCCTTTAAATTACCTGTGTATGGGAAACAGAAAAAGAATGTGAATAGATGAGTTGGCTCTATAGAAAAGTAGTTTTTTTTACCCCCATTCAATATTTAAATTGAATTATCTAGGTATGTAGGTATATAGGTGTGTATATGAGATACTTGATGTGTCTCCGTTTCGGGCTCTGCTTAAATGAATTTGTAATCTACTTTCGTTTCTGCTGAAGTATTTTTTAGCATTCTCTGCTTAAAGTGTGACACAACTGCACAATACTCTACTATTCTCGCTTTGTAGCATCCCAATCATTGCTCTTACATTTACATCTTTTTTTAGAAACTGTTCCAGCCTTTCGCTCTATATCTAAAAGTAAAAGTGGATCGCTTAGTTGGCTGCTTCCTGAATGCAGCGATAAAATCGCATTATTTTGTATTAAGTACCAATCAAGACTATACACAGAACAGAGCGAAAAAAAGTTTTAGTGATAGTCTCTTTCCAGGAAAAAAAACTAGAAAGCTTTTAGGTAATATAATATCACTCTTCATCGTAGACAGTGTACGTTTCATTGTACTACGACAAAAATATAGAAAAAGACAGTGTAAATGCTTTTATGTGTAAAATGGAGCAGAATTTATAATGTTGGTAAGTTTTCTATGCGTTTCATTCATAAAATTACCGAACTACTATGAGCTATGTATGTATATCATCGTTTGAAAAAAGTTTTGTTTAAAAGTAAATCCTCTATCAAAGATAGAAAAAGAGACCGAATGAAAAAGTATTAATAAAATGAAAACAGTCCATGCAAACGGTATAGAATGAGCTTGTTTAAAAAAGTATCCAGCTACTTTCAAGTATTTAACAATGTTAAGTAAGAGAAGCGTAAGTAGTAAGTATACTCTGGAGCCGGCTCAGTTTTCTGTTCCGATTCCAATTTTCCACTCCTGGTAAAAGTTATAATGGGGTGTGCAAGTGACATCAAATAAGGTCTAAGCATGTAGTGAAATCGAATGAAGCATTTTATATATCTTAGCAGGAATCTACTAATTTCCTTTTCCAGTTACAGTTTTTTTCCGGAGCAAACCTCTACCATTGCCATTGCCACCATCCTTTTTCGCACTGATTCTTGGAGCAGAATTGTTGACGTAAGTTTTCACCTTTTGAAGTTCGCAATGGGGAAAAATAACTATCTAGTTATGGCTTCAAACAAGTAGAAAACAAGCCAAAGAGCTGGAATTGTATGCAAATACTCTTATTTTATGCTATCATCGCAGTCGCAGTGTGCAACTGCATGCATGTAATTCATCCTTCCTAGAAAATACTATTGAATATGTTAAAAAAATATGTACCCATTTAGTTTGCGGATGGCGTGAGCATGAGCCTGCACTGAAAACGTTTGATTCAAAGATAGCATAACATATTCTTCAACGACATCGTTAAAATGCACTGTATGATTTTATTTTTGGCAATTCTAAACTGTAAACTCTTCTAGAAAGGAATCACGAATAGTTTTTTCTTGGTAGAATTCTGTCATTTCTCCCTCTAATATTTTTAACAAGAGATCTCAAATGAGTTCCAGTTGAAGGAAGTTATCCAAAATCCCTTATGATTTATTCCTTCGATGTACCCAACGGCAGTAAGTTCGAAGAAGAATTAGTCAGTTGGGAATGGAAAGGAATGTGACCTACACACCCACCTTCCTCCAATGGAAACTGCACATATGTTTAGTCCTTTTAGTCTGGTTCTGGTATAATAAGATCCATCTAATTTTAGTTCTTTGCACTCTTCGTCTATGGCAAAACTTCTTTTGCACTTGGCTTAAATTATAAGAATTATGCGCTTTTTATGCCAAAAAGTACCTTGGTTAATTCACGAACGGAACTGCGTATACGGTTAAAGCTCTATAAGCGAAAACCACATATATTCCCATTTTAGTCAAAGTTTCCTATGCAGTAAAAGGGCTAAAACTACAAGTTAAGTTTCCGTTTCCCAGCCTTTCGTCGTATTCCTTCTTGGTTTTATTATTGAGAATTTCTCCGCTTCTTGCTACTAATCGTCTAATGCAAAGGTTTTTGGCTTATGCGGAGACGGAAGTGTGCTATATGTGTGCAGTTGTAAATGGTGTAGAAAGAAACTAAAAATCCTTCGAAAATGAAAATATATAAGTCGAGCAAGCTACAATATGACGCGAAGGGACTGCGACTGGTTTAGGAGTGACACTTATGATCCTCCCTCCGAAAAGGTGCTCTTTGAGAGTTTTTAACTACACACACACGCCCATACCCCTTTCATGGTTATTTCAACTTCAAGGAACATTTCTGAAGCGTCGAACCACACACAAAAAACTTTTTTTTCCTTTCACAGGGCTCTAGCTGCGAAATTATAGGGGTAAAGAGTGTAGCTTGACAATGGTGCAATTGTCATACAAAAGTTACGGCAGGAAACAGGCAGCAGTCCGAAAATTCCTGAGCGGTCCTCATAATTCAAAAGAGGCACTTTCACTTCCTCTGGAGACGATACGGGATACGATGATGGTAGTAATGCTAAATGAATTAAGTATTGGGAAAAAAAGTCAGTAAAGATGTGGCAAGTACATAGAGTGGGTTTCAAACAAGCTTTTCCCGCTTCAAGTTAATACTTTACTAAGACGTTAAATAAAATAGAATTGATATTTTTCAGGAAAGCTGAAAACAACTCCATTGTTCATTCCCCTCATTCTCCTTTTTTTAGAGCAGTAGTCCTAGCTTAATGCAAGATCTTTAAATGCAACGTGAAATATCGATTAAGCATTTCCCCTCAGAAAGAACGCAACAGCTACACAAATATTAGGTACCAAACTACAACAGGCTGTCCTCCGCCCGTCCGCGGCAATCAATACCCCGGGAAAGTTTAAAGTTTGAAAAAATTTCACTTCCGGATTTCGATCTTTTATTGACTTCTTTTCGCACACGGAGTTGACAGGGATATAATGTACGGATTGTAAAAAAACCAGAATCAGATATTGTGTTTTCCCAAACATAGAGCCGGTGGTCCATGTGAAGCATGCACTGAAAGAGTACACTTTTGATAGTTTTTGCTCTGCTGAACAAAGGGACGTGTTTTCTTTTGTTTCTTGTCAAATGCACAACGCAAGTAGTTTCATTCAATTCGCTAAAAGGAACAACCG